>CAJNJA010008255.1:0-15572 GCA_905231915.1 Symbiodinium necroappetens
CTGCTCTCCGCGAGAAAATACGCGCACAGAAAGAGCAGCAACCAAAAAAAAACAAAAAATATAAAAAACAAAAAACAGTATTCAGGAACTCTGTTTAATACATATGGATAGGACCAGGGTCTTGTAATATTGTTTTTTTTTTGCCCTTTTTGATTTTTTGTGTGTTTTTTTTTGATTTGTTTGTTTTTTCTTTGGCTTTTTTTTTGATTTTTTTGTTTTTTCTTTGGCTTTTTTTTTATTTTTTTGGTTTTTTGGTTAGATTTGTAAGTCCTGGTCGCGTTGTGTATTCAGGAGTGCGGGACGTGCGTAATTGTGTATTCGGGAGTGGGAGCCTGGGAGTGCGTAAAACATGTCCCGTTTTGTAATATTAATATACTATCCGGCCTCAAGCACTTCACCTTTGACTCGAGGCCAGGCCCCCTGTGCAACAGGTGCAGCTTGGTGTGCTAGGCATCTCGCAAACGCCCCGGCTGACGGATCTGAACAAGCCTGGCCTGTGCTGCAGGGCTACCGACGAGAGCCTTGGCAGCCGCCTGAAAGCGCACCATCGGAACACTGTTAGGGACTGGCTCTTGGCTCGGACAGGCTGCAGCCTCCGAGTAGTTGTGACCTGCAGTGGTTTCTGAGCACGTCGAAGGGCATGACATCATGACCACTTGGCCCCGGTGGCCGTTGCAGATTCTGGCAAATCTAACTGTGCATGCTTGCATGATCAGCTGTTTTGCGTTGCTTGGTTCCAGTCGTCACATCCAAGAACTGCTTCCAAGCGACGAAGCAAAACCCGGCGAAAGCTTGCCAGGCAACGGCGAACAAACCTGCATGCTGTCCGTGCGTCCACAATGGTGACGGTGATCAAACTGCTGGCTACATAGCATCCGCGGGGCCATCAGACGGGTGTCTTTCAGTTGCACCTCCCGGGACCGGCACATCCAGGTTCTGCAACGCCCGGTTATAGTTCAATCTCTACGTCCCAACGAGTCCAGGTTGCGGAAGAAGCCGCGAGCCGGTGCGTTGAAAGTCTCGTTTAAGTTTGAAGGGGTTCGTGGTCCGCGAGAGGCTAGGATTGACCACTGCACGGGCCGTCCCAGGAAGGCATACTTTCGGTTGCGATGTTTGTCCCTTCTGCCGGCAACTCGGACATTAACTTGGAATATGCCAACTGAGCATGTCAGCTAATCTACTGTCTACTGCTCCTGTTGCTACCTCTTACACTTTGCAAGCTTACCGCGGCAAGAGGCAGGCCAAGAGCGCTTCATCTTCAATGAGATCTACGTAAAAGGCCTGTTGTGGAGCTTTTTGATCTCAGCCGGTTACGTTCCGTTCCGATGTTTCACATTCAGCTGCGAAGACGGACGAACCTGTGCACTCCAGCTTGCGCAGCCCGAGCCCGCAGTGGCGTTTGATGCAAGCTGTGAACCAGGCAGGCCGGGAGCCCAAGCACAGCTCCCCTTGTCGGGAGTCCGCCAGGAGCTGCAAAACAACATCTGGAGAATGATGGATAGCATTGGATAACAACCTCACTGAGTCTCACTGTTCCTTCTTCTTGCTGCCAGACGTGTCTGCTGAGCTGCTGCGTGTTCTGTCGCAGCAGCAGCAGCAGCAGTAGTGGCAGCACGAAATCGTGAGCCGTCCACAGCACAGTAGGACGCAGATGACCAGCAGCAAAATTGACATACTCAGTGCCTTCTCCACCCCATGGTCCCGCACAAAATGCGCATCCAGTGTGTTCATCTTCGACTGCACGGGCAATGGGTCTGGGAAGCGCAGGTCCGCGGCGTCTTCAACAAGATCCAGAGTGCGGCTGAGACCCCCCAAGCTCCGCAAGTCCTTGGCAAAATGGACTTTGCACTTCAGCTTCTGTCTACTTCCCCAAGCGTTTACAGTGCTTCTTAGGATAAGACTTCGGACTGCTAGACCGCCACCTAGTCAGAACCAGCATCCGATGAAGCCGCCTTCGTCGCATCTGCGAAAGCTGCATTCTGGATAACTGCTTCGGCTGCCTTCCGGACGCAGGACAGCCGCGGCTTCTACGATTCTACAACTGCCATGCCCAGGTGCTTCTGCTGGAACGAAGCCCTGCCTCTACCAGATTGGCAAAGTCGGGGCGCACGAGCCTCAATTCTCCAGCTTCTGCCAACACAAACATCAACCCACCAAAGTCTATCAACAATCAAAACAAGTCAACAGACACTAGGCGTACAAACCTCTCTCTGCCGTCACTGAAGTTTACAGGGCAAGCATCACCGCAGCTCCAATCTCCACAAGTCTCTGCGCGTTGCCACGTTGCTCCGAGAAGGAGGGGTACGCAAGAACAGGAACGCCTGGGACGATTTCAGGGGGTACTATCCGATAGGCTTTCCTAAGCCGGTTGCGAGTTTTGAAAATCGGCTCCTGCGGCCAGTGTGTCCGTGACCCCGCCCCAGCCACAATGGGACAAGAAGGCCTTAACTGCAGGGTGTGCGAGGACCTCGGGTTGCGGAGTGAAGCTTGCAATGTGCAGTTGCTCCCCGGTACGTGGAAGCAAGTGCTGCAAGGCCCCTTGCTGCGAGCTGCGCAGGGACCAGAGGATCCGGAAGCCGCTTGACATGAGTCTGCGGAGCTCAGTGATCAGATTCGAACCGCTGGAATTACTGAATTCATACTTGGTTCCCATGGATACATAGACCACCGGTGCTGCAGCATGGTCCAGCCAGTGCTCCAGTTCTGCCGGCAATTCACGAGGTGTTTTTCTTTCCACGGTGCCCACAACATGGAGCCCAGTGGGCAACTGGATTGGCAGAGTGATTGGCGGGCCGCCCAGCATTATGTTCGTCTTGGCTCCGAAATAAAATTCCGTTTGATCGGCCAAGGGCGGAAATCCTCTGTCCTGTAGCACTGAGTTCATAACAGACAAGCCAAACCGTATGTAAGTCTGCAGCATCATGCACTCTACTCGGTTCTGGACCCGCTTGAGGAGAGAGCCACGGAGTTCGGACATGGATCGAGGGTTCGCCATGTTGGGATACTTGCAGATTTGCTCGGAATCACTGAGCACGATTTCAGGATATGGAGGAATGCTGAGGAAGGAAACCCACGGAATGCTGGATCTCTTCAGCGCAGCATTGCAGCCGAAGGAATTGGTGGTAAATGCCACGTCAAAATGATGCCGCTTTGTAAGGGCTATGAAATCATCGACCACGGAGAAAAAAGGCCCATCTATCAGGGACTTGTAATTCCATATGATCTTGCCCCATGCTAGGATGCATTCATGCCAGCGCAGGTTCTTCATGTCCGGAACCTTGAAACTGCTGAGTGACGCGGTCTCGTCACCGATGTAGATGAGGTTCGCTGTGCCAATGCCATTAGGGAACCACTGGAGCGCTTCGGTCGTGTTGGGGAGCGCCATCGTGACATTGTGGCCGCGCTCCAGCAAGCCCTCCACCACTGGCACGACGGCCAGATGGTGACCTTGGCCACAATGCACCTACAGGAGGTCTTCTCCATGCTTCGTCATGCATATGTATTGTGGCGCCCTTCCTTACTCAGTAAGCGGCTTTTCATCACGCCACCCGTCACCAGGATCTGTTTTGCTTCAGTCTGGGCCTGCCAAGCCACCTGAGATGCCAGGAACTGGTGCCGGCGCAGCACCGACTAAACATTTCGGAATGTGAGCATCGCGAGAACTTGAAGCTCAACGAGAATGCGTAAAGCAATGCCTTCTTCAAACTGGTCGCCATCCCGAGCACCAAACGCAAATTCAACATTGAAAATCCCCGAAAGCCAGTGTCGAAGCAAGGAACGGCCATCAACCACCACATCGTGACCCTGGCCATGGCTGCCGAAAGATTCGAGCCAAAGCTTCGACCGTGGCTTTGGCACATTCTGACCTGGTCCTCTCTTCCTGCACAGAGCCCAACAGCTCCACAGCTCGTTCAACGAGTTTCAAGAAGGAGCCTAGGGGGAAGGGCGGGTTCTTCCTTTAAGGTGGCTGAGAAATTGCGGAGTCTCGGCCCGCCATGCCCTGGACAAGAGTTCAGTCGGCAACAACAAGTTTCGAGCTTCAAGAACCAAAGTCCGGTAAAGGATGCGAGACCGAAGAAGGACTTCGCTTGAAGGTGAAGATTTGGATGTGCAAGAAACCTCAGGAGTTCGCCGAATGAGAGGATCGAATAGTCGCAGATTCAGACAAGACGTGGCTGGATACCTGCACAAGTCGACCCGGGAGCTGAGATGTCGGGCAGAAGCACGAAGAAATCCAAGGCGAAGCCCAGCACTGCAGTCTGGGTACCAAGGTCGCGGTGAGGTGTCTGCATTAGGTAAACGTAGGTGTAGGTAATTAGGTAGGTAGGGAGGCAGGCAGGTAGTAGTAGAAGTGTGTGTGTGTGTGCGCTTGTTTTTGCTTTGTTTGTTTCGTTTTGTTTGCTGTTTATGCACTCTGTTCCACAAAAAGAGCAAAGCCAGCAGGAACAGCCACGCTGCGCAGTGCTAGCCCTGCAAAGCCAGAATGTCAAGCTTAAACCCTTGACGGTGCACCTTGGTGCCGCACTTCGCCGCCAAGTGTGCAGGCCATCGTCAAGGCCATCGAGGACCTTCCGAAACTCTCGAGAATTGACGTTAACGTCCTGGCAAAATTGACATCCTGGGCTGGCCTTGCCAACCAGCGCACTGGCGTCACCGGGATAGTTCATCTTGACCGGCCAGCCATGCCCATTCACATGTTTAGGATTTTTGGCAAACCCTACTACGTGTGCAATTCCGGGTTTCCAGGAAGCCGCCGTAGTTCGCTCACGTGCGAAAGTGATCTACCGATCCACCCATAGCATCGGCTTACAGATTTGTTGACTCTTCTCGCCTGATCGGATAAACTCAAAGGTAACCCTTCCATAATTCTGCGGCTTGCGGCTTCAGGATGTTGAAGGATTCTGCTCAGCGCCACACGGACGAAGTCGATGAGACAAACCCGACGCAAAACGCTTGGAGTCGGGAACACTTTCGGTCTTAGGCATGGCATTATAAAGCCGTGCTGGCGTCCGCTAGAGTGGAGTTTGAATCTGCTGGTGTTTGTGTTTGTGTGTGGGTTCAGCACGTGAACCCTGCCAACGTCATGAGCATCTGCACACGGAGCCAGAGTAGCTTCAAACAACGACAACCTGCGGCAGTGTTTGCACGAGTTCCATCCCTGCCTGGACCACGCAGAAAAGCCAATGACCACATGAAAACTTGCAGAATCCGTATGGTAGTGGAGGAGCCTCTCAAGCTCTGCTTGGCCACCCACTGCTTGTCAAGGTCACTCCAGAAGGAAAGTTCAGCTTTCCTGTCCACTGCTTTCTGCGGATGCGCGAGGATGCGTCAGGTTTGGATGAAACGGCTAAAGACAACTCGATGCATGTGGATTAAAGATTAAAGCAACACCAACAAAGCGAGCCAAGGCAGCCTGCATCTGTGCCCGGGCCACCATCGACCTCAAGTTCAGGCCGGCGACTTTGCCTACATCTACAACACGCTTGACTTAAGACATGTACGAAATGCATGCACCCTGGGCTTCCGGGACACCTGCCACGGCCGTTCCGGAAGCCCCACTGGGAATCCAGCGAAGCACCTCGGTGTTGCATGCACACTCGAGGTGTCCATCCCATGGGGGGGTGTTGGCAGTCCGGAGTAAGCGCGCGAGGGACGTCTCAGCACATCAGACACTTGCATCGCGGCCCGGTGATTCTGGGTGTCGGCAATGTACAGCTGCCCTGGCAGAGGGACCCGTCCCACCACTGATTGCTTCAGGCGGCAATTGTCACAGCGCTGGCACGACACACTACGCTTACGCAGAAGACCTTCCATTAGACAGGCTGCAGAACTACCCAGCGCGATAACCGGCGGTTCGTGATGCACTGGGTCTGCCGCATTGAAGCCCAGCAGTGCTGAACTTATGCTGGTAGAAATCGGTGGAAAAGTATAAAGGAGCCGCGGAGACCAGATGCATCATCGAACGCCAATGCCTGTTGCAGAAAGGCATGGTTTCTGGTGGCTTCCTGTAGAAAAAGTCATGCCACAGATTTTCTGATGATGCACATCTCTCACAGGCCTCCGGAAAGAAGAGATTCGAAAGGAAAGAGCCCTGGGAACCGCCAGCCTCAGCGCCACAAGTTCTGCATCAAGTGTGGAGTAAACAGGTTCGAGCGTTAAGGCCCCTCTGCTTCAATCCCCGGCTCTACGACACCATCACCAAACCACCACCCAAACGGTCACGGTCGTGCTTTCAGGACGCTGCGACGACCAAGCCACCGTCCGAGGTTCCGCCCGTCACGGTGGCCAACGTGACCTTGGCACCAGAAACGGCCGAAGGAATGCGCGCGGCATTCCTCCGGAGAGGACTCTAGTCGACACATCTCTCGCAGCGGCCCCAAAGGCTCCCACTCGAGAGCACGCCTGAACGACGCTGAAATCTGTCTACGCATGACGCTGCTGCCGCATTGGGGGCTGCAAAATGACCCATGCCCACAAACTTGCCCTGCAGAGCTTACACGGCCTTGTCAAGGACATAGATGTCGCCACCTGGGCCGCTGGCCTGGCACAGCCAACTCACTACTGTAGCATGGCGTTTGCCCGACTTGTTTCGCGAAACACCTCGGTCCAAATCGTTCCCTCTCCGTTCTGTCCGAACTAACTGGCCGGGCTCGCAACATCGACCTCACTGTCACTTCGAACACACTTGCATGTTAAAGCGCGAACTGCTCCACATCTTATGCAGCTGCAGGAGAAGTCCTGTTGACAGCCATCCAAGGGAAAAGCAATCAACTGCCCGAAGTGTTGCATGGAGCCGATCAACTTCTCCAAAGCTCTAGCGGGGGCAGGGGGGATGCTGCGTCTGTCTCAGCTCAACTCAAACTTTTAAAATCTACAACGACCACACATTGGCCGCATGACTCGTCACCGCTTGCACAAAAAACAACAATAACAAGCATGTGCAAACCGACTGCTGATGGACATTTTCATCTCGCGCTTGTGTTCGCAAGAAGCTCCAGATCCTCCCGTCCAAGGCATCGCTGCACAGCTTCGACGATGTTCCAACAAAATGGATACTGGCCGGAGGTGAGAATGGCCTCGGCGCAGGTCGACTCTCTTTGTGTCCGCACTCCCCATCGGACCATTCTCCTGGAGAATGTGGAGCATAGGCATAGAGTCTACCGACCCCTGGAAGCGGAAGCCCAAATCTGCGACGGAGACGCCTCAGCAGCCGCTGGACTGGGCAGCACCTGCACACAACTGAGCTTCGGCGGGGCTCTCGTGGCTGGGTGTAGGCACGACAGCTTAAAACGTAAAAGTGCGGAGCTGCAAACAGCCCGGCAGGTCGATCTAGGCAGCAGCGGGCGTAGTTGTAGACCTCGGATCGCGGAATGGCATGCACTATTGCTGCACGTAGAGTCTCGGTCAAATGGGAGCACAAGCCTCACAGAACACAGCCCGGTCTTCGCTGCTTCTGCACCCCTCTCAGAATGGTGAACTGGTGCCGCAACATTTGGTTGTTGTCGGTGGCATGGGGAATTTGTTTGCAGCCGTCATGCGTCGGTCCAGCATTTTGCGTTACCTGCTCACACGACATGTTCTCGGGCACTTGCTCGCAGCTGCTACGCTATGCAAAGGGCTCCAACTTCTCACCACCCTCACGTCGGGAGCAATGCCACTCGGATTGAAACTGCAGTAGCTGTGTGGCGCTCACAATCCCAGCCTGAAGATGCCGCTGTTGGAGTTGAAGCTGCTCGTTTATTCTTTTTAGCAGGGCTGCGCAAGAGAATGCCTGAAAAGGGAGGGCTGGCAATGGCCTGCAACTCCATGCTGAGTGCTGCAGCACCACTTTTCCTCCCCGTCCTGATCAAGGCAAGCGGAGCCCGCTTGTTGCTGCAGGCTGATTGAATCATGGACTCATGGAGCAGTATGCCATTGGGCGCTGAAGTGCAGCGAATGAAATCCTTTCCAAATCGTTTCGGCCTTGTCGAAGCAGGGTGGCTCAAGACGTGGCGAGGCCAAAAAGCGCCAGGTCCTTGCGAGAGAAACTCATCGAGGAATCAAGGACCCTCGGCGCTAGAGCGGTGGAACTTAAGGCTCCCGACCAGACAGTCGCTGATTACACGCTCTTTGGCTCCACAGCACGCTTGTGAGGCCACTGCAGCATCAAGCAGCACCCGTGCACTGTAGACATGTCAAAAACACTGCGCCGCAGGTCCAGCCGTCTCGCAACAGCAGAACATTTGCCTTGGGCTCCGAGGGCTTGCAGTCATCCTTAAGTGGACTTGCCAACCAAGCCTTCACTCTGCTGATTCACAGCATATTCAGTATGCCTTAGCTTTTCGAATTGCTCCTCCAAAGCTGCATCGTTGAACTTTCCGTCAACTCTTGGAGTACATTGCATGATTTCTGGGTCTCTTGCTGAATTCCTTTTTCCACCAGAGGGATTGCAAAATCTCGACTTCTGGATGGAGCCAAACGTGTGCCCACGAGGCTGTGGCGATGAGAGTCGCTTTTGACATTTGACCTTTTGCCGTACCTGGGCCTACCTCCGTCACCTTTCTGCACCGAAACATATACCGGGTTACAATGCAAGAAAGATGTCGCCAGCCACAAAACTTGTTGTTGTTGTTGTTGCAAGCCTGCCGAGCCCTGATCCATCGAACATACAACAAGCGTCCCAAGGAGCGTGGGAGAGAGCCAAACTGGTAAATTACAAGCTTGCGCCAATCAACCCTCAGAAGTAAGCGATAGCTGATGCGTTGAGGACTTCCCCTGGTCTCCCATCCCGAGATACACCCTACATGTTGAACCTACTCCAGCACTCCTCAACCCTACGGTGCCCTATAGACTCAAGCAGGGCTGTAAGCTTAAGCCCTGAACACGAAGGCTAAGTTCCTTGAGCCGGCTGAAGGGTTCGCTATGGGAGAGCCTCAACAACCGTCCCAAAAACTTGTAGGCAAGCTGCAGACGATTCACTGACCTCGCCGCTGTACTTATAGGACAGATCGCTGGGCCTCTTTCGCCGCGTGCATCTTCCGTACTTCGCACGACGGCCACCCAGGCAAAGAACCGCTCCCGTGGACCCAAAGCGTCGGACGGGAAGCCGATACCAGTGGAGCGCAGCAAGCAGGGACCACTCGGGGCCACGATAGAGGTCAGGGGAGACTTCGGAGCGACTTCGCGTGGCGGCTCGAAGCATCATCGGAAGCAGACTGCCGTTCACTAGCCAAGGCCACCTGCCAAAGTATGGCTTTGCATACCTCCGTGGTACCACGGCAAAGCGGTCGTTGATGCCATCCCAGTCCTCACCCGAACATCTAAGCTCGGACGTGCCTTAAGACTGATTTCGCTTGGCAAATGCGCATTCAAGGCACCCAAGTCCTGCCCGTCCGGAATCCAAACAGCAGCTGGATCAGCTCGTTGGAAAGTGGATAAAGCGGGTGGCAGTGCAAGCCACAGCCAATCCAAGCGTGCAAATATCCAGTACTTGTAGCCTCACAACCCAGCGTCGTCTGCAGCTCAAGCTGAGTCCCCTCTGAAAACTCAAAAGCTGCCAAGACCTTCTTGGCGAGACTCGCTGGCCGCGCGCTGCTTCAGCGGCGGTAATCTGCTCCCAGCAATGGAACAAGGTTCGAACGTGGAAAGCATTTCCTGAATCAGTGGAGGGCGGGATGCACAAAGAAGGCCACTCCCACAACACCTTATACTGTCCTATAGCTTATAATCATTTATAGAATTCGCAAGTGTTCTCGTGCCATTCAGCCAATCTTGGCTCCCAGGTTCTGCCCTCCGCGACCGTCAGCGGGCCCAAAAAGTTGCCGGAGATTTGGCGATAGGCCTAGCGAGACTTACAGGGAAATTGCCTCTGGGCGCTGGGCGCGGGGTTTGCATTGGACGGTACACTGACTGTGCTTTGTACTTTGAACTAGACGTGCATTCAAAGTTTTCTCACTCGGTCTTAGTCATGTTGACGTTTGGGTCTTCAGGCTATGACATGGTGTCAACACTGATGATATGTGTTCATTTTGGGGGATGTAGATCATGCAGGCTGGCTTCGTGCAGCGTGGACTTTGGTGGGCTTGCCGGTATGCTATCTTCGGAATAGAAGGACGGCCGTGGAGTAACCATTGAACCTTGAGCCGGCCTCCAGAATGTGAGAGCCGTTTCTGCTGAAGGAGTAGTATCGGAGGTCCTTAATGGTGCGATGCACGCAGTGGCCAGACTCTGCGTGTAACAAGCACCCATTTTCAAAATAGCACAAGTGCACGTATTCTACACTGGTCCAACTACATCCGATTCGAAGCTTCCGTCCCTAGCTGGACCCTGCCCGACCTACCCCACCAGCACTCGTCACCCGTCCTCAAGCAGCCCGGACCGGCCGCGGCCGTCCACCTGTCAGAAGGGAACTCAACTAGTTGAAACCACTGGGTGCATCAGGCATCGCACGCCTCGTAGGAGACGCCCTTGAACCACGTTGTGTCAAAGCCGGCCACCTCCTTGGGCATTGCTTCTGCCTCAAGAGACCACACAGCATGGAACCCACGTCATGCGCCGGAGTGGACCCCACCTTCCTGGCCAGCAGTGCGAATGCATCTGCCTGAAGAGGGTGGCATACCAACCCGCACTGCCCGTTCGGCATTCGCCGATATCTGCAGGGCACCCTGCCTCCAAAACTTCTGCAGCTTTGGCAGCTTGCTCCAATGCCACCTGCTGTGCACATGGCAGCATTCAGCATCTGCAGCTCAACGCACACGTAAAGGAGAAAGAGGGGACGCCAGACTGCAATCCAAAGCAAAACGTGCCTTAGGCGGTAGCCGGTGTGCCGGCCCTGCAAGACAGAGTGCCGAGGATGCGAGGCCTCTCGATGACTACTGGGCACGAAGTCTGAACCTTGCATGAGATTTGGCTGCGCTCCAACTTTGTGCGAAGCGGCACAGCAAGACACATCACAGTTGGAAGCCTGGGAAATGAGCTGAAGTTTGAACTCTATCAGTCTTGCCTTTTGCCGTGCTCGCTGGTGCCAGGGCCACCAGCAACTGTTTGAGCATAGCTGGAGTCTCAGCATAACTTCTTTGTGTTTGCGTACTTTGAGTGTATCTGAAGTTCTCTAGGTCTCCCAGTGAAGCCAAGGCTGCCTGCTGTCTACATGGTTTTGGGTGGTAGATGCCTGTTGACCACATCATGGCATGCCGTCTTGCTGTCCACGTGCCTAAGTAGTCGATCAGTCACTGAAGACGCTCCTCACTGGCCAAATGGCTGCAATCGATCCTTTGTAACAGGACTCACCTGTTTGTCTATGCACACACTTAGTTTTGGTTGCTTCACGACTTCCAGTTTGCACACGAGCGTGCCGATGCAAGTGCCTTCTCTTTGCCTCGAGACCCATCGAACTTGGGCCTAGGCCTCGCTTCTCGTTGCCTCCCTCACCGGACATTGCTTTGGTGCTTGCTCAATACGCGCAGTCCGTCAAGAAACTGCAGACGACATGCGATCTATGCCTGAACCAGCGCAAAGCTCAGCTCCATCCTCGCGTGCGACTCACTAACTCCGAGGAGGCAGCTGGCTCACTGAGATGGTCAGCGTTGCTCCCCGAAGTCGTGCCTCAGCACAAGAGGGAGAAAAGCAAGCCTGGACTTCTTGTGAGATCTGGGTTCCTGGGCCCCAGGCAAGTACTTCCGCCGGTTCCGCCCGCAACCACGCGCCCGGACACTGTCAGACTGAACTGGCCAGGTGGGCAGAAGAAACAAAGCAGCTCTCGTTGAGCCGTTGATGTGATGTACCATTTACAATGTACAGCCAACCTAGTTCCTGAAAAGCCAAAGCATTTCCAACGATCCTCGATGTCCCTCTAGCACATCCACGCCTGCTGGCTGGTAGTTCGAAGCACCTGTGGGCAGCAACTGGCGAGGGCCGTCAAGCAGTGCTGCACCGGCAGCTTCCCATGAGAAAAAGCAAGAAGCAAAAGCCACTCCAGTCAAAAGATCAGTCATGATAGTTCTGGAAAGTGCTGGGAAACTGAAGGTAGAGCTGTGGCGGTGTGGCATGCGAGCTCCTGCCTGCAGAAGGAAAACCCATCCTGGCGTCCGACGCATCTCCTTAGAAGCTCTTGGACTGCTCTCGCCAATTGCGGGACAGACGCATCAACTGCAGATTACACAACGGTGCAGCTGAAACTCTGCACAGAGGCCGGCACCACATGACAAGGCAAGCTGCCTGGCAGGGTGTTACACTTTGCCCAACAAGACGAAGGGACACCGAGCAACTGAAGAGGGGAGTAGACAAAGATACAAATGAGTGAGAAGCTTCGAGCTGGCAAGGGTTCCGACGTCAAAGTCTTGGCAGGATCCACACAGCAATGGTGCCTTTCCAGCTGCTATCCTTGTAAATCTAGAAACAACATACGGCATTGAAAGCAAGACGCTGCTGCGCTGCGCCTCAATGCCGTTTGCTCCGCAAGGTTTCATGATGCTCAAAGGCGACGATGCTCAGGATCTGCTTGCACTTCGTGATTTGCATTATGTGTTGCTTCTCGCTGAGTGTTGTGGAATTGTGCCCGGAAGAGTTCACCTGTGCTCTTTGCCCTTCGGCCCCGGCTCCTTTAGGACGTTGAGCCACTCGTCGCTGGCTGCCATGGTCGCTGAAACGTCGGCATGTGTCCAGCAAGGCTGTAGCCCCTGCACTTTTATCCCCAAGCACATGGGAAAGTTGAACACGACCCGGCTGTCCCGGCATGAAAACCCCCTATGGGGAAATCCGTCCGGAAGACTGTCAGGCTACGGCTAGGGAACTGCGGCTGATGAGCAACTCAGACCTGGCTTCATTGGGTCTCCTCGCCCTTTCTCCTGACACAGCACAGTCACGATTGAGAAGGGGGCTACGAAGCTTGGGGAATGGACGAACTTTTGTTACAGCCCGTAAACCCATCATTGCAAGATGTGCTGGTCGGCAGGCCCCCCCAAAAAAAATTCCCCCCTAGCCGGCACCTGGAATATTGTAACTATTGCTGAGAAACCCGATAAGGACAAAAAAGCATGTTTCTCCTGAGGCTATTTCGGCTACCACGGCAGGTGAAATGGTAAACGGCAACTCCCGCGAGCTCCACAGAGCCAGCTTCCATCACAATGAAAAAACACATCATCAGCTATACTATATACTTTCTACTATACACTATATACTATATACTATATATTATATACTATATACTATATACTATATACTATCTATATACTATAACTATAGCTGTCACCTGCATGCAGCCTAGACATTTCACCCAGCCAGTCCTCAGAGTCCTGGCTAAGCCTGCCACCTCTTGCCCCCTTGGAGTCGTAAACAAGGGGAACATGCATCCGAAAAACACGAAACTTAAACCATTTCACTACATGTTAGCAGATCAAAAGCAAACTCCTGCCGGCTTCACTTGCCAAAGAACTTAAAGAACTTTTTGTTGCAGAGATCATCCATCCGACGGCTTTCCCGAGAAAAGAGCTTCAGCTCAGAGTACACGGCATCCGTCATGATTCGGCGCACGGAGATCAGGCAGGTTAGAAGAAGGACTGGCAACAGCAGCGACACCAGCACTGGAACTCGAAAGTCCATGCCGCATACGCCGACATCCACCAGTTGCCCGTGTCTACCACTGCTAGTGTTGTCTGGGACAAACACAAAGCTCGGATGGCACCGCTCTGTCCAGCCACAAGAGCACTTCTCAGCACACCCTGGACGCCGAGCACCATCCCAAGCACACGGAAAAGATCGGTCAAACAACTTCCGAGAGTGTTTCGGGAGATTGGTAGACTCCTTGGAAGGACAAGGGCGAGGCCATAGTTTGCTAACAGGATGCGTTAAGGCCATGACAGCCAAGAGAAATCAGAAATCACTGCTGAATACATCCGAGTGACACTCAGGCTGCGCGTAGAATTCTGGCGCCGCGAGGTCACCCTTGCCATCGGTCGAAGGGCGAACTCGCCAGAAATCACTGTTGTCGAAGCAAAATCCCTGATGGATGATGCTTTTTCATGTAGGGCCAAAGACCTCCGTATCTCAAGTCCTGCTGCGCATCGACGAAGCCAGACTATGCTGCCGCCTACGCGTTCGGAAATTGAGTTCCGTCCTTTCCACCACGCCTCCTTGAAGCCTTGAGCCAGAAGTAGGTGAGAGCACATCAGGTTGGCAAAGCCCCTTCGAGACTTGTGCGTATCATATCCATCTTAAACAAACACATTACTCAGCACCGGCAATCACATGACGCAACGCCACAGCTCCAATTCACATTTGAGCTGGTGTCCGATTTTTGCATCCATGAAATTCGAAGCTGGAGTGCGGGATGCGAGCTCCAGCAAGGGTTTGGCTTTGCTAGACGTTCTGCCTCCAGATACGGCACCTAAGACCTATGCTCTCTGGAGAAAGACGGCTGAATGCCGCCCAGCAAGGCCAGGGTCTCCCATGGGATGAGAGCTTTCCCTGCCACTCGGCTGCACAGTCCCTGCTTCCCAACAAGTGCTTTAGCACGACCGGAACATTGCCACAGAACCGCGAAAAGCAAAGCTGTTCGCATCTATACAGATAGCACGTCGCATTGCAGCCTGCCGACAGCAGACGGGTGGTGTCAGTTCACTACTAGTATCAGGAAGCTGCATGGATGCTATAGGCACAACAAGAGACAAATAGTTTACGAGATGTCTGCCGATCACTTTCACTTCCCTTCTGTCTGTTGAATGCCAGACCAGCACGAGCTTTTGCCAACAATGCAGTCAACTTACAAAGGGCGATTGGAACCGTGGATGGACAAAAAATGACACGATGCTTGCAGTGCGCATGCGAAACCAGGTGTTGGGTGTTTGAATATGCACGGCGGCCCCGGCTTTGTCTGCAACCTGTGGCTGCTGCATCTGCTGTATTCCCTGAGACATATTTCACCTCAGCAACATGCACACTAACCTACCAAGAGCTGTTGCCCCAACTGCATCCGCGAATTGATCTTCCAATATGCATAAGTTTGTGCTGCCTGCACTGAAAGCAGGCTAAATGGAAGCATCGTGGCTAGGGCAAGAGAGCTCGTAACCGGGCAATTTACTGCCTCTGTGTAAATGCATATGTGCATATACACATACGGCTACTCACTGAGCCGCCGCCAGCCACACGACGACCTCAACAGGGGGCAACCGTCTCCTGCATCATTTACAAGCAGTCCAAGACTTGCCAAGTTCGCCTTTGGTGTGCAGGCCTTGACATGGCAAGGGAAGACCAGAAGCACATAAACATCGCACAGGTCCATTCCTGCCATGGCATTGCATGGCAGTTTGCCATTTGCCTCCTTGCCCCTTGCCCGGCGAGTCCGCTTTTCTATGCTGGGCTTAGCCGGCAGCTACACTATGCAGTTGCACACAAATGGATATGCTTCCTGAAAACCAGTACCCGTGCTGTCAACCCTTTGGCGCCTTGAACTGGGCCTGGTTCAGATTCATGCAGGAGAAGGGCTAAACCGCTTGCATGCTTTCTAGTGCAGATGCCGAAAGACAGCACCAGCGGCAGCAAAAGGCACAAGTCGGTGTGGGCGGAGCCACCGCCTGAAGTTTCACAGGTCAGCCCTC
>CAJNJA010008256.1:0-15572 GCA_905231915.1 Symbiodinium necroappetens
AAGCCCCTAAACCCTAAAAAAAAAAACCCTAAACCCCTAAACCCTAAATCCCTAAAACCCCTAAACCCTGAACCCTAAGCCCTAAACCCTAAACCCCTAAACCCTAAAACCCCAAACCCTAAGAGCCACGAGCAGGCCATGGGTTCGGAAGTGACCATCACGGACGTTACGGCCAGCTATCGCCCGGCCGATGCGGGAGCGATTCCGGAGGCGGGGCTTTAGGGGTCTTAGGTAGGATATAGGGTGTAGACGGTTTGGGATTTAGGGTTCAGGGTGTAGACGGCTTGGGATTCAGGGTTTAGGGTTTAGGGTACACGGTTTAGGATTTAGGGCTTTTGGGTGTAGGGACGTCGGCTTTTTTTTAAATCTGGGGCCCAGAGGGTGTTCGGGCTTAGGATTTAGGGCTTGTGTGTAGGGTTTGGGCGGTCGAGGTCTCACGCCCCATGAAGCAAGGGCAGAGGGGTCTGACCCTAAACGCCAAACCTCACAGGGTTTCGGTTTAGGAGGTTTGGGGTTTAGGGGTTTAGGGGTTCAGGGGTTCAGGGTTTAGGGGTTTAGGATTTTAGAGTTTAGGGTTTAGTTTACGCGCTTAGGGTTTAGGGGAAACCGTGACTGGGAAGATTTATGGAGACTTGCTCCCGTCAGGAGACGAGACGGAAGGTCTCAGAAGCTGTGGCAGAAGCGCTCGCCCACCCGCCAGGAGACAAAAGGGCGTGGGTGCAGCGGGGCTTGAAAAGGGTTTATAAGGGTCTTAAACCCGAAGCCCTTGTGAACTCGATGCGAGTCCCCACTCACTGAAGAATAGTTTAGGGTTTAGGGTTTATAGGGTTTAGGGTTCAACCTCGAACCGAAACCCCCATTAGGGTTTCGGGTTTACGGGGCTCTTTTTGAACGGAAAAATGCCTGCGGCGTTTGGTGCTTGCTCTCTCGAGGCGGTCCGCTAAGAATGCCCAAGAATCCGTGGATGGGTATCGTTCTAAGGAAGTAGGGGGGCCCTTCTAGCGATCATTTTTGAGTACATGCTCAACGTCCATAGATGCATCAACAGGGAAGCATCGTAATTGTTCGACTTGTCCACATGGCTGAGAGACAGCGGCTGCTTTGCCGCTGCGACGTTGGATCCAGCGATGAAGAAGCTGGGGGTGAACACGATGTTCGTGGCTTGACCGAGTTGACTAGGGTGACAGGCACATGTAACATATATTGTTGCCGACTCACTTGGTGTCTGTGCTTTATACTTGGCAGCATTACGCGTCGGTGTCATGCAACTTTCACGGCCTTGGAAAACAGAGTATCCATGCGACTCTCGTTGTCATGGCACTCATGCATATCATGTATGGTCTGTTCTTCATGTAGTCAATGTTCTGACTTTCCGGAACCTTGCCCGTGTTCATCTCGTCAATTTGATTAGTTTTTCGCATTGGTCGAGAGGCGTGACAGGAGTGTCGTCATTGGATTTGTGAGCAGTGTATGAGCTACATCAGCAAAGCTATTGCCACTAGCTTCTCATAACAGCATGATCAAGCCTGCCATCATCGTCATCATCATCATCATCATCATCGGCGGACAGCTTTGTAAAGTCATCTGCATGCCTTTCAGCAGTACTGCGCGTCGGATTGCCAGCTTTCTGTTGCTGTTTACTGTGCTGCCGTCGTTTGGACTCGCGGCGGGACTGATCTTTTCCGCACTATCGCTACACCCAGCATGACTAGCAGACTAGCACCGCTTAAACCAGGTTTTCATGTGAACTTTGCAGCACTGCAATTCAACCATCGCCTAGGCCTCTTTTGCAGACGCTGTAGAAGGACCATCCCACGATGCCAGGCTATGCTAAGATGTGTCTGATATCATGCTGCGCCACAGCACAAGCGTACCATGCTGCAAAGGCGTGTGTCATCTCGTGGTTGCAGCATGGCTTGAGGTCCTGACGATGCGTGTGTCGCCCTCAGAGATTGCAGACCGCGTGCGGCGGAGCTCGGATTCAGGCGATCCTTTGTTCAGCCTTCCTCGCATCCGGGAAATGTCATTGGTTCTTTGAAACCGCAGCCTGAGGCTCTCCAAAGTACTTCATGGCGGTGCGTGCCAACGTGGACAAGTTGATGCAGAGCCTTGTTCTCGTGCTTGGCGGACTTTGTTCAGCTGCAGTTGACAAGTTTGTCGCTTACTTTTTTGCGAAGCCAGTGGATGTGTCACGTGGACCCCAAAGACGGCTGTTAATATTGATGCAAGGTCAGGCAAGTGTGACCTCAATCCAAGGGGACCCTGACTCCATAACCCTAAACGGTAAAACCTTAACCCTAAACCCTTCAGGATCAAGCAGTTGGAAGAGAGTTTCTCAGCTCGCTTCTTCTTCGAGGCGAGGTTGACGCTGGTTCTGCATGTAGCAATATGGAAGTGTCGGCTACGTTGTTTCCGTATCTTTCAGGAAAGGTGGCCTTGCCGAGAGATTCTTGCGGAGAACAGCTAGGTTTCCAGCATGCCGCTCCATCGGCAGTCTTTGTTATTCTTTTCTTGGTACTTGGCACTCTTCGTGGTCGCATGTCGCGGCCGGCAATCTTTCGGACAGACCGACGAAACAACGGGGGCCACCTGTCGCTGGCACCAAGCCACAGATTTTTGTGTAGCAATCCGCAACACCGAAACCATAAACCCCAAACCCAAAACCCGAAGCAAAGAACACCAAAGTGAAGGGACTTCACCCGAGAGGTGGGAGCCGACCACTGTTCTCTCAGCCAAGGATCCCTTCCGCGAAGACGCATGCCCCTTGACTGCTTCGGTATGGATCCATCGGGATTTAGAAGGGAGCCATAGGGATTTATGGGGTCCGTCCGTCCCTCCGTCCGTCCCTCCGTCCTTCCGTCCCTCCGTTCGGCCGTATCTGCCAAACATCGACATGGTAAAAGCCTGTAATTAGCTTTGGATGTCATGAGGCTGTTTTCGATGTTCGCCGGTAATATCCCGATCCACTGGGATTCACGAGGCAAGACCCGTGCCAAAAGCCCCCAAACGCCTCCAACCCTAAACCCCAAAGCAACTGTAAGACTTCTAGGGTTCCAAGAGCTCACAGATGATGCGAAGGCTTGACTCAACTCGCCCTTTGGTCCGGAAAGCGACGCCCTAAACGTCCTGTGCAGGAAGCGAAGGAGAAGGAGGCCGGCGAAGGGGGGGAGCGAGAGAGCTCAACAGCTCAACTTCCTGGCTGAACCACCTCTACTGAGAGATAGATTGACAAGGAGTGTTCTTGCAGGCCCCACAGACCGCGTTTTGATCCGAAGTCGGGAGTTTCTGGGAAACCTGCGATCTGTGAGCTTGCTGCCTTCCCTGAGCATCATCACATCTTCAAGTTTCTGGATGGTGTACATGGCATCTGGTGCATGCGTAGCGTGGGAATCCACAACAACATAAGTGCTGCACAGACCGAGACCGTGGGTGCTAGAAGTTTTGTGTCTCCGCTTCCGTTGTGTGATCAATGTTCATGAGACTTCGTGTGCGACACCGTCTTGGAGTCTTGGCAGGCCGAGAAATGCTTTCAGTTTCTCAAGAAGAAAGTCGAGGGCGAGTGTGCTGCCGCGATACCTGGAGCCAACGTCGACATGGCGAAAACCAAAACTGAATGCCGCTCGAGATTCACAGTGGAGCACCTTGACCAAAAACATATATGATATACAGTATAACTACATATATATATATGTAATACAAAATGTATACATGACATGCGGACCGAACTGTCGAGCCCGTGATGATCGAACTGTCTGTAATGCGCTGATGGTCTTTACGACAACCTGAACGTCAGCCTGCGCTGTATAGAGTTTGTGGCATCTGTGCGGCACTCGAGCTTCCTGCCTCGGGAGCAGCATGTTTGCAGCGGGGCAGCTGGTAGAGATTGGTGTCCCAAATCCTTTAATCATCCTATATCATAGTGTCATCAATATAGTCGTAACCTACCAAAGTATGCTGCCCTCTGAGACTCGAATCTCAGGAACTGTCTCGAGGAGCCAACAGACGAATCACCCAAGCCGAAAGTTTGGATGGACTACAAGGACGGCAGCAGCGTGGTCAAGATGTCTTGGGTCGCGTGGCAACATTGCTTGTCTGTATGGTTGTATGGTTATTGATTGCTATTAATTAGTGCCACGAGTATTGCTGTTATCGTGTTTTTGTCAGCGCAGTGTCCAGCTGAAGGTCTCTTCTGCACCGACCCGCTGTTATCGTATTTGCGGATTTCTCATTCTTCACGTTGTTGCTGATGTAGTGGTTGTCGCCGTCGCCATCGCCGCCGCCGCAGTCGTCGTCGGGTGGTGGTCGTAGTCGTGGTCGTGGGGCGTGGTTGTCGTGGTGCTCGTGGTGCTCGTGGTGCTCGTGCGTGGTGGTGGTGTTGTTGTTGGTGGTGGTGGTGGTAGTGGTGGTGGTGGTCGTGGTGGTGGTGGTGGTGGTAGTGGTGGTGGTGTTGGTGGTGGTGTTGGTGGTGGTGTTGGTGGTGGTGGAGGTGGTGGTGGTGGTGCTGGTGGTGTTGGTGGTGGCGGTCGTGGTTGTGGTCGTCGTCGTCCTTGTCGTTTATTGTTGTTGTCGTTGTGTTGGTGTTGTTGTTGTTCTTCTTCTTCTGCTTCTCCTTCTTCTTCGTCTGCTTGTTGTCATAGCTGTTATTGTGAGTGCTACTCTGTTGACGATTTGGGCTTGGTTGTCATTCTGGTGACGGATTATTAGCTTTATTGCTGTTGGCAAAAGCCTGCGATCATTGTTTTTATCGCCATTGCTATGCCTGTCCAGCATTCACAATATGTTATCATACCATGACTGCACTTTCCCTGAGCTCTTCTAACTGTCAGTATCATTAGTCATATAAGTTTGGAAATTCCATCGAGTCTTGTTTTCAAGAGCGTTCTTGTTGTCTTCGCGTTCGATCCAGCACCTAGCCTTTGTTATATTTCAGCATCATGGCATTAAACATCTAGCTTTTATGATATCTTCGGCATCATTGCATTAAACGTGCGGTCTGTGTTGTTACTAGTGTTCATGGCTGCGGTATGTTGAATAGTGCTCGTGTTCTGAGTACTGGTTTGCACAACAGCGGTTGTATTACCACATGATCATTACTGCCATCGGCCCCAATGCTGTGTGTGTTCTTGTAATGCACATGCGATTCGCAGTGTCGCCGTGACAATGATCAACACTTGTGGTCAGTACTCTATTCAGCTTTCGTAGTGCCAGTATTTTAGTATCACATAGAAACATGCCTGATTGCTGTCACTGTGACCATGCGTAGTACCTTTTTTTCCGTGGCACGAACAAGCCCAGATCGACCATGATCTACCCGAGGTGATTGCTGGCGAGTTTGCGGAGAAGCTAGAATTGAAAAGCTTTCCCTTCGACTGCCAAGAGCTGTCTGTGACACTCTGCCTAGGTGTGCCACTTGGATTCGAGCTTGGCGCGCACTTTCTTCTGCTCATGGGGTTGAGACGGTTTGGGCTTGATTCCAAAACAGCGCAAAATTTCCCGATCAACTGCAAGCGGCTAAGTGCCAGTCTATTTGCACCGGCATAGAAACAAGCAGCAGAGGTGAAGTGAACAGAGGGTGATCGAAGAAGCTCCTTTCGCAAGTGGGCGAGTAAATATTCGATAGTTACAACGCGTTGCAAGCCGCATCATTTTTGGGATGAAGGCTGCACCAATTGCTGCTTGTCGCAATGCCTAGCAATGCTGTGGAGAAGTGTAGCTCGAAGGCCCTGAAAACGGTGAGGTGTGTAGCCGTTATCAGAGCTTTGTAAGGGTTGGAATCGTCCCGAACAGTACGATCACTGACAATGATGGCAGTAGTAGTAGTAGTAGTAGTAATAATAATAATGGGAATAATCATGATGACACTAAGACACATACTATCGCTAACAATGATCATCCCTAAGCCCTAAACGCTAAAAGCGTCTGGTCAGATCCGAGGCCTTGTCTCGCCGGAAAGGAGCAAGTGTGCTTTCAGCGTCCAGATGAAGGCCGGCTGCAAAAGTCCAGCCGCAGTCCTCGCTGGTCTAACACTTATTAGGGTTCCATCGAGGGGTTCCCGGAAGGGTTGCTGCAAGGGGTTCCTTTACAGTAAGGGTCCCGTCAAGATTCATAAGGGTTCCTTCAAGGGTCCCTTTAAGGGATTTAGGAATCTGTTCAAAGGGAGGTCTAGCATTGCTCTTCGCTGATGTAGCCCACGGGGCCCTGCGAGACGAATCCAAAGTGATCTTGAACGTCTTCAGTCTGCAAAACTCCTGGATGCGCCCGGAACGCGTCTTCTTGAAGAGCCCTGGCGGAGCTTGGAGGGTAGCGGGAGGACTCTTGCAAAGGAGCAGTCTCTTTTTCGGGACTTCGAGGCATCTGAGCATTTCATTGTGATGTTCGAGAGACTGGGAGCAACGCTTCTGCTTGAGGTTGTAGCACAGTCCAACCTTGGTGGTTGATGGGTTTGGGATGTTGAGAGTGTAACCTGTACTGCACACCGTGACAGACGAAGCTCTGCAGCGGAGCGTCTTCTTTTTTCGGCCCTCCGCTTGGCTGTGACATCCGATGTTCAATCGTTGCAAGGTTTGACTGGACCGATAAAGACAAGAATTGGCAGGCTCAGGGAGGGCTCTGGCAGTTCCAACTTGGCTCCGTGCTCCGGCATTGGGTTTGTCCTTTTCTTGGGTTTCCCAGAGGAGTGGCAAAGTTGCCACCGTGTGCCACAACAATGTGCTTCAAAGCTGCGGCTCGCAATCGCTCCTGCCTCAAGTTCCATCGGCACCACAACTCCTGTTGAGCTTGCGGCAGGGACATCAGTTTCCGACTGTGAAAATCAGCGTTTATCTGCAGCGCAAATACGGGTGACTCGGCAAAGACATTGGAGCTTGTCTGGAAGTTGATTTACAAACGCTCCTTACCAACTCTCACTTGCCACGTGCATCAGAAAAGTTCTTATCAGTCCAGGTATGGTTGTCAGCAGCAGCCAGCAGCCGCTTCCTGAACTCGCGTCATGCACATGTGCTCTGTCATAGCATAGTATAGTCTAGTCCAGTCGAGTCAAGTCTAGTATAGTAGGCGTATAGGAGCCTCGGTGCCGCGAGCACCAATTGGCACCGGTGCATTGTCCTTGTTCGTGTTAGCGTTACAACCTTTGGCAGTCTTGTCATGCTCTCTCCTGCATGGTCTTCAGAGTCATGTCATGTCGATGAGTCTGTGCAGGGGCGAATGCCATGCCAGGTGTCGGCATCCGTGCTCTCCCTGTTCCTAGCATGCCTTCAACAGTCTTCATCTGTTTGTCATGGGTTTAGTTCCACCAGCTGTTGTTCTATTCGGCTTAAGCCCGAAACGCTGAACCCTGAACCCTATACCCTAAATCCTGAACCCTAAAACTCGAAACCGCTCTCTTGAAGGTTTTACATTTGGAATGTCGTCCTCCCCATGTTCCTGATCGCTTCGATGAGCCTCTGCTTCTCTTGGCGCTTGTTTTGAGAGGTTTTCCGTGGACCTTTTGCCCGAAGCCTAGAAGCTCCGAGCTTGATCGGGCTTCGGCATAACGCCAGCCTGGAGGGTAATGTTTCGACGTATCTTGCTTCGGCTTCCGTTTTGCTGAGCAACCTCCGTGATGACACTGCGGCCAAAGATGGTAGCATCTGGGTTCCAACCGTGTGCAGTACGTTCCAGTGCTGTAATGCGTACAGACAGAGGCTAGATCGACGACATACAGTTCGCCAGAACATGCCGAGTGCTGTGCTTCTTCACAAAATTGCAGGGTATACCACCATGTTTCAGGGAGCTGATTTTAGACCTCAAAACGACTACAAACCGCTGCTGACAGATTTTGCTAGCAGAGCCTGGCAAAAGCGCAACACCATTCTCTCTCTGACTTCAAGCCTGCTGGACGGTGAATGTCAAGCAAGGACAGGTAAGATCAGTAGTGCACGCGTGGATTCTGTGAAATGCTGCAGAGCTTGTGTTTTACAAATACGAAGTCACATGATCGTGGAACTGTGCTGCCCCTACAGTGTTCAGGAGTGCTTGCTCGATGAGCATCCACATCGACAAAGTCGCTGATCGTCTGAGTGTCCTGGTTTGCAAAGGCAGAGGCAGAGGAGGCCCTGACTTCTGCGTACGTTCCTGGCTTCTTGCGACGAGCTCTTGGATTCACTGCACAATCGGCGCACTACGTGAAGTTTCTACGTACTAGGAGTGCCTTGCAAGTCCCGGCACAGGTGCGACTTTAACTTTGGTCCTCACGGCGGTTGCTTACAAGTACATCACCGCTCAGATGGCATCTCGGAGCACGGATCTTGAAGTTCATGGTTTGGGTGCAGGAGCCAGAAGCACATCCTAAACCCTACACCCGCCAGCTTCGCACGTTTTTTCAGGTTCCCACCATCGGTTACAACACCTGGCTGCTTGGCATCATCGGGGTTCTGCGGTTCCTGGGTCTTGCCTGGTATCTCGATTCCGAGTTGCTACGGCACGCGCTTGCCGGCCTCTGCGCTTTCGTCTGCTTCAACACTGCACGTTCCCTTTGGGTTTGTCTTATCGCGAAGCTAGCAGCAACTCCCTCAGCATGGTGCTGGTGAAAACTCGTTTGGCATCGTTCCTTTCCACTCTGAGTTGCT
This sequence comes from Symbiodinium necroappetens, assembly GCA_905231915.1. Classification (NCBI taxonomy): domain Eukaryota; class Dinophyceae; order Suessiales; family Symbiodiniaceae; genus Symbiodinium; species Symbiodinium necroappetens. Next base: position 8,607 of record CAJNJA010008256.1, read on the forward strand.
GGGATGTAGGCATACGTCGAGGCGTCTTCATGTGTGCCGGTTCTTCACATCTCTTTCCTGGCATTGCCCATGCGTCGCCTGGTGACTCAGCGAAAGCCATTTCAGCAGGTCTTGTTTCGGTGTATTCGAGCCAGGTTGGACAAGTACGTGCTGGCATGCTTCTGGTTCCTTGCGGCTTGGATACATGACGACCGAGCATCTTTAAAGCCAGAGAGGAGAGCGCCCTTCACGCTCTTGTTCTTGGGGCTCGATGTGCCAACTCCAGTTTTCCACATGCACAGTGCCCAGGTAGTCATTGTCTTGGAGAACTGCGTTGCTGGACGGTTCGACGAACAGACCGAGTCTTCATGGTTCATGTACGGTGCTCAGACATGCCAGGCGGAGTTCTTAGTCGTAGCACGCATTTGGGGCTCGTGTATTTCGGGCACAGGATGTCTGTTGCGACGTCTTATAACATTACATACTAGCATGAGCGGGCTCCGCAGGGTACGTGGGATAGTTCTGGCATCAGTGTAGCTGCGGCATAGCTTAAAGACGGAAGGCCAACTTGTGGTGTTCTGGTTGCATTCAGGCCAAAAGTCATGACTCTGCAGTGTTCCAGGTTCATCGGCATTATGTTCATCTTGACCAATATCGGTTTCGCAATCTGGGCGTGGATTCTCGTCGTCACTCAGCTGCAGAATCAAGCCCGCCGTTGAGGTTCCGAATCCGCAAAGATGTTGGACTTCTATCAAGGACGACTCGGTTCCTTCATCGTGCACACTTCAACTGTAACTGCGACTTAACAACCACATGCGAGGCACGTCGCGCCAAGCTGTCAGTCTTTATCCCATCCCACGAAGTACAGATCCGAGAATTTTTCTCCTGCTTCATTGTGCTTGGTCGTATGACTTTACTTCCTTGCTTTTATTGCTGCTAGTTACATCATCATTACGTTATTGCAATCCTTCCCCCTCCTCCTGCTCCTCCTCCTCTTCCTCCTCCTAATCCTCTTCCTTTTCCGGGTCCTCCTCCGTCCAGATCACCCACCTCACGCCCCGGCGCTTGCATCATCAGCACCACCTTCAACCACCTCCAACCACCTTCATCAGCATCATTCTTTGCCTGTTGCCCTTTGATTCGTTACCATCACCCGCTATCACCATCACCCTCCTCCTCCTCCTCCTCCGCCTCCTCCTCCCTTTTCCTCAGCATCATCATCTCCACCATCACCATCATCATCATCATCAACATCATCATCAACATCATCTTCATCATCATCATCATCGTCACCCTCATCATCATCATCATCATCGTCACCAACATCATCATCATCACCACCATCATCATATTCTTCATCTTCAGCATCACGGTTACAATCGATCTCAGCATCACTTTTGTTTTTGTCATCCTCGTCATAGTCAAACGGGGGTCCACAGTTTGGGATGTTCCGATTCCCCGCGATCTGCATCCCGCAGGCTAAGAGTAAGCCCTAAACCCAACCAACCCCCCACAAGCCCTGCAGTCATGGACTGGCTCCCCCCTGGCAGGCGCAAGCCACGACGCAAGCCAAAGAGGGCCCCGGAGCGCAGGCGTGTTGCGAGGGCTGCCTCGCCGAGCTCTCGGACGACATGGCGGGCGATGCGCTCTGCGAGTGTTGAGACTCCCCAGAGAGCATCCCTGAGCGGTGCAAAAGGAAGCAACCCCAAACCCGAAGCTTTAGAACTCCAAACCCCCAAACCCAGAAATGCCCTAACCCCTGGGTTTCCCGAAACTACCCCCAAACCCCATAAAAAGTCCCAAAGCCCTGGACGCCGAAGATCCTGGGAAGCTCCGAAGGAGCTCGCGCAGAGCACGGCGCTGCCGACCGGCCTAGAACATGCAGAAAGGAACCCACCCAACGGAGAGTTTGGGCCTTAGGCAGAGTTGCAGGGTGTAGGGTTACGCTTTTAACTTCTTTGGGACTCTGGGTTCTCAGGGCTTTTTGGTGTATCCTCTTATTTTGGGTTTGACACTTTGAGGGTTTAGCATGTAGGGTTTCGGGTTTAGGGATCCTAGGTTACAGGGCTAAGCAGGGCTATGTTTCTTTCGGCTCCCTGGCTGAATCCACTGCACCCGACCGCGGTGACTCGGGGGGGGTCCCGAGTTTTGGATAAGGCTTCAAACCAGGCGACAGGGTTCCGATAATGGTTCCTATCAGGCTTACTATAAGGGTTCCTACTTGAGTAATGTAGAGTTCTGCTCATCCCACAGTACGAGTAGTCTCAGCATTTGTAGGCTCTGTCTGTATCGAAGAATGCTGACCCTCCATTCCAGCTTTTTGGTGGAGTTCCCGGAAGAACCCGAACCCTAAGCCCTAAATCCTAGCTCCAGTGCGTTCTGGAGTGAAGTTGGCAGCTCCGAGCGAAATATAACTCGCATTCCGCCCAGAATCCCCGGGCTCTGCGAGCAGCCACAGCCTAAAGGCAGTGCAGAACTCTGATAGAGGATGGATTTTTGCGACGAGTGTTGCACTTCACTCCTCTGGGAGTGACAAAGCAGTGCAGACTTTGCAGATCATCCGGAGCGCTGTCCGCGAGGACCAAAATGAGCCCGAAGCCAATCTCCTACTGCAACAGGGACATGCACAAGGTGCTGAGATGTAGGCATCAGAGAGAGCACTGCTGCACCTGCGGTGCAGGTAGTTTGAATTTGGTTTGGAGGAATCATCGCGTGCTATACATCATTGCATGTTGGGCGGAACACCTGGATCCTCAAGGGGCCGATGGAATGATCGAGGGATGCATCGTGGCTCTGGCAAAGCTCATTCCCTCAGCTGTAAGAGGATCGTTGCCGCAACCCTAAACCCTAAACCTTAAACCCTAAAACCTGTACCCTAAACCCTATAGACCTTATAAGCCCGCGTAAAGTCTTCGCACTTGGGCTTAGGGTTTTGGTGAAAAGGAGCTTCCAGCGGGTAACCCAACTTTATAGTACCAGTACTACAGTTATGTATAGGGACCATAGGAGGTACTGGGGATGCTTTTTACTGGTTATTCCGACCCTTACATTAAACAGACCTTCCACGCATGCTCAGCCAGTCCTTGTGAAGCGATGGAGCAAGCGAGGACGCAGAAGCGCGCGTCCCGGCTTCTTCCCTGCGTTTTCTCGACAGGCTCAAATTCCAGGACCCCAGTTGCCAATATTGCAATTGGACTCTAGGGAAGGTTCGACCGCCATGAGTCCGCCCTTCCGTGTTCCCAAAGTGTTCAGCTTAGTACCGACTGATGTATCTGGATTCATCAGACTGATTGAACTTGATGGTGCATGAGTACCAACTAAGTAAGCCAGTAGCAACGTCCAAGTTGGCCATTACTACCACGGTTTAATGTCGGTGGTAGATGCCGTTAGATACGTATGATAGAAACGTTGAAGTCTCAAGTCGTAGTCGTCAACATTCGCCAAGCCAGAGGTTCACAGCTGAGAGATTCAAGCGAAAGGACTGCGCTTTGCTCAGTAGCCTGCAGCTTGCTTGACCCAGGCTCTGGCTGGGATGGCGTGGACATGCGTGGACCTTAGGGACCATCCAGCAACCCAGATTCGAAGTAAACATGTCTCGGCAGAGGCTTGCAGGAGCTCACGATAGCGACGTGGGGTGGTGGCGGCTGACAAGGCTCCACCCTCCATCCACGCATGGGTTTTGACTTTCGGTCATCTGTATCCCCGTGCCGGTTGGCGACCCGGTATCGTGTTGAGCATTGTGGACTTCAATTTGGGGCGTGTTGTCGATGTGTCTCCTGGGTAGTGTTGGCCTTGAGCCGTGAGAGTGTCTCCCACATGCACCCAGTGCTGCTAGGATGCTCAGATGAAGGCAGGGGGCCCGAGAGTTTCGGGAAGAGTCAGATGGTGCGACAGCTTCCAGACGTGCTGCCTTTTCCGCGCGGGCAGAGTCAAAGGTCTCTGCTAGGCGTCCTCATACCATCAAGCTCATGTTTTGTTGGCGCAGTGCTTGCAGAGGCGGACTGTTGCTGAGGCTTGACGCCGTTGTACCATGCAGCGGAGCATGGCCACGTCGAGTCCCTCGGCGAAGTACTGCTGGCAGGAGGCAACAAGGTGAACACAAGGACAGGGATACGACGGCGTGTCCACCACTTACCAATTCCTCCCTTGAGTCGATCGACCCCAGGACGCCTGTGAGTGCGTCCAGTGAATCAGGCAGAATAACGAGCTTGGGTGCTGGCTTGTCTTCCTGGCTCTAAGCTGTGTATTGGCCTAGCATTCAAGAGAGCAGTGCTGGCAAAATCATGGAAATCTCAAAGCGATGTCCGCACGATGTGCACAGCTAGTGCATCAAGCACTGTTCCATGCCCGGTGAAATGTGTGGTTTTCAGGAGCCGAGCAATTCAAGAAGGAGGACGAGAGGCCGGGAGGGTTCAGGGTCTAGGGTTGTGCCAAAGTCCCCCAACAAATGCCGTGGCCCGAACCCGTCTGGGACAGCCAGAATCTTCGTGAAGGTGCAAGGTTTCGACTTGCGGCTTTGAATGGTTTCAAAACTGATGTCATTCGCGCGACACGACCGGAGAGCAGGTCATCGTCCAGCTGGGTCCTCTAAGGGCTCCGCCGCAGGGTCACCTGCGGTTGCCGGTCTCCGAAGTTCCGGTGTTGCAAGTGCTGGTGGGAGTATAAGCAGAGAAACCCCCAACCCCTAAACCTTGAACCCGAAAAACCCGGCACTCCTGAATCCTAAACCCTAAACCCGAAACCATCAGGGTTTGCAACTGCTGTGGTTGCTCGGCTATCTTCGATAGCTCAGACCGCTTCCCAGCGCCCTGAACCGGAGGGTCCTAAGCCCCGAGCCCCCAGGACCATGCCTTTTCAGCTCTACACGTATATAATACATATATATGCACATACACACAGATAGACAGACAGACAGATAGATAGTTCCGACGCACTTGATCCAGCCGAGAAACCAGCCCTGCATTTCGTCACCCGGCCTTCATCCCGCATAATGGCTCAAACAATGATCCGAGCTTCACACAATATATTATATCAATATACACACTATAGTTCTATGATATATATATATATACACATATAGATGTATATACACACACACACACTCACACGCACTGTAATTAATATGTAAGCCTAAAGCTCGCAGGGGAAGGGTTTTGGAAGATGCCTCTGCAGGTTTCCTCTGGCGACTCTTGGGCTGATCCGGGGGGCCGTCGCCGGGAGGAGACAAACAAGAGCTCAATCGAAGCGGCTTAAGGCTTTTTTGATTTGGGGTTAGGAGAACGCACAACGATGAGATGGACTGCCGGTTCTGCCTGCAGTTTTCTAGATTCCTAGAGCTGCCGCATGGGACGCACCACCATCGTATACAGTTCATGTGCGCCATGCCCTTTTGTCTGGGACCGCCACCTTGCTGCAAATCCGAGCTCCAACATCCCTAAACCCTGAACCCTAAACCCGCCTTTCGAAGCCAGTGAATTTGCCGCTGCGCAGGAATTGGGCTCGAACACCCCTCGACCAGTTCACTGATGTAATACAGGGGCCTCAATAACTTCCTAGACTATATTATTTCTATTTATCACGGCCTCTATATTAGAGTCTGCTGCTAGGTTAATAAAGGGCGTTTTGGCCCAGTGTCGAACACTCAAGGAGTGACTTCCTGATTCGTTTCGCTAACCATTGCCAAGCAATGGCGCAAAGCGATGGAGACGTCCGGGTCCCAGCAGATTCCTGCGCCACTGCTACACCGCTCGAGTGGAGCTGGAACGCAGAGATTGTGGGAGTGCCACGGGTCACCTTGACTGCAAAAGTGCTGCAGAGCCAGCTGTCACAGCTGTACAGCAGCCCTCAAGGCGGAGAGCCGGAGGGACCGTGTAGCAGGCACAGTAAATTAAAGGCTTGTCGCTTGTCACGGACTGGTGAACTGAGGCAGCGACGAGGGAGGGGGAGGATGGCTGGGGGCTCGAAGACCTCTCGGAAGCATCGTCAACATGCAGTACTCGCTAATGGCACTTGCTGCACTGAGGGCTAATAGCGTGACTCAACAAGCCAGCTGCTACAGCATACCGAAAGCTTGCGAGTGTCGAAAATCAGCTACGTGCTCGGGTGAGGCTGTCAGGACCTCCACACGGCAGCAATGCACGGCGATGTCGGCAGTCTTCGGAAGCTGCTTGCCAAAGGAGATGACAAGGCCCTCCGCCGAAAGCTCAAAAACACACAGCTGGCATGGGCTGCTTGTACAGCACTCGCGAGTGATGCTTCGAGCAAGGCATCTTCTTATCAGGGAGAATAAGTCTGAGAAGCTTTCAGGATGTCCCAAGTTCCCACACAGCCCCGAATGCTGGCAGGATGCCCAGAACTCTGGTGGTGGGAAACCCAGCCAGCCCGAAGGATGCGAGATCGTGTCGCAGTAACGACAGTTGTAGGAGTAGGTGGTAGTAGTAGTAGTAGNNAGCAGCAGCAGCAGTAGTAAGCAGTAGTGGTAATAGTAGTACAGTCGCTGTCGCCGTCGCAGTCGTAGCGGTCCTTCATGGTGCTTGCAGCGGACTGCGGCTCAGGCTTGAGACCGCTGCACCTGGCGGCCGAGCATGGCTCCGTCGACTGCCTCAGAGAACTGCTGGCGGCCGGGGCAGACAAGGCCGGGGGCACCCATTTCTTACGGGGTCGGGCCCCGACCTTTTCTTTGTATTTGATACAGTCGTGTCTTTGATTCTTTCATGCTGCCACGGCTTTTTCGGGTGGCCACTTAAAGGTCTGCAGGAGTTCGGTGGGGCTGTAGGTTTTCCAAGTAGTAGATGTGTTGATGTAGGCTTGAATCGTCATGAAACTTACTTGCAAGCTCCGCGCCCGTGGCAAGCTCAGCAATTCCTATTTGCTCTGCGTTGTGCAAGTTGCGATGGGTTCCCGCCGACGAAGCAAACTCTCCTTGCAGGATGCCCTGAACAAGCTCGGCCAGATCCTTGCTGCCGGTTTGGGGGGGGGGGGGGGGGG
>CAJNJA010008257.1:0-13076 GCA_905231915.1 Symbiodinium necroappetens
GTACGGCAGCCTTATGAAAAGGACCCGAAAAAGGACCCCTAATTTAGAGAACTACCCAATCAGAACCCTTATAGTGCCCTTAAAGAAACCCCAATAGAAGCCCTTAAATAGATCCCTTTTAAGGAACCCTTATTAACGGGACCCCCAACTTAGAGCACTACCCTCTTGCAGGAGGCAGCCGAGGGTCCGAGCTTAGAGCCCCATGCGGCCGCTGTTCCTGAGCTCCCCCCCCGGGGCTTCAAATCCCAAAAGACCGCCCAGGGTTTGAGAGGGCTCCAAAGATGGGCTTAAACCCTACCTAGACCCCAAAGAACCTACCTTTTTAAGGACATATATAAGGAAATCATAGTAAGGAGCCCTAAATGGGTAGGTTCTTTGGGGTCCAGGCCCTAAAAAGCCATAAACCTCCGGAGTTAATCCCCCAAGAGGCCAAAAAAGAGCCCGAGAGGCAAGGAGAGCTACGAGTTTGGTGACATCACCCGGTCCCTGGATGCGAAGGCAAAAGCCGAGCCTCGGACATCAGGGCGGCTTAAGGTTGGAGATTTTGGGTTTATCAGGCCTAAGGTTTGGATTTTGGGTTTTGGGTTTGAGGAGGTTTAAGGTTGAGGGTGGGGTTTGGTTTAAAGGAGAGAGGCTTGAATGCTATCGCGAGGGGAGCTGACATTGCACGAACTTATAGCATCGCGTCAAGATCTACACCTTATAAATCCATTGCCCGAAAGAGTCACATAGAGTTTTAGTGAACAGCGCCATGGGAGGACCTAGGCGCAATGGGAGGACCTAGACGCAACAGACCTGGATGCAAATCCATCGCTCAAGCAATCTTTACAACCGGATCCTAAAACCCAAACCCTAAACTAAACTCTTAATAACCCTAGACCCTAAACGCAGCTTGCGGAGGCATTCAACTTTAAGTAGGGCTCCGGGGGGCTCTTGGAGGCCCAAGTCATAGGGCCTGTGAGCGGACGCTGGTGTAGGCCAGCTCCCATGTGTCGAGTTTCCGACTGGCTGACCCGGCTCAGCTAGAGGGGTTTAGGGTTCATGAAGGGTATTTTTTTGTTTCGGGTTTCTGGTTTAGGGTTCAGGACGACGACAGAAGCAGCAGGGCGGGTATCATCACCAAGCGATTCACCTTGCATCGCCCTTGCTGCTCTTCTGCATTTCACAGAAAGTCCGCACGGTTAGACATACCCGTTGCAAGCACTTCCCGTAAACCCTGTGGGATTCGAGCTGGTGAGTGGCATCCTCCAATTGAACATCACTGACCAGACAGACCCTACCGGGACCCCTTTGCAGGGCTCCTTCTGCTGGGCTTGTTGTGGGTTCAGGGAGGCCCTAAACCCCTGAGCCCGGGAGCCAGACGCGACACACCCCATGGTTGCCACCTACCGCAGCTAAGGAAGTCTGCAAAGTGACGGGCAAGGAGTGCCCCTCTGCATTTGCAAAACCTGTGCTTAGGACGGATGATTTCATGGTTCAGGTTTCAGTTGGGGATGTTCGTTTTTCTTGTTTGGGACTGGCTCTTGCCAGCTTGCTGCGACGCCAGAGGCTGATTATTGCAATTGTCGGTGTTCTTTGGCTCTCCTCCTACCGGTACTTCCCCTAACCCTAAACAAACCCGAAACCCTATAAACCCTATACCCTAAACGCTATTAACCCCATAAACCCCCGTAGACCCGGCGCCCACAGGGCCGCAGCCCAGAGCCATGGCAAGGATGTTTACGAGCTCGGCGACTTGAGCCAATACCTGGACACGCAAGCAAAGAAGCAGGCCTTGGGTACCACAATGGGCCTAGGATTGAGGGTTGGGATTTGGAGTTTAGGCTTAGGATTGAGAGTTGAGATTTAGAGTTTAGGCTCAGGATTGTGAGGGTTTGAGAATTGTAGGCTTGGGATTCAGGGTTGAGATTTGGAGTTTGAAGGGTTGAGTTTTGGAGTTCAGGCTTTGCTCTGAGCTCAAGGTGTCTGTGGTGGTAAAGCTCTTCTGCCGCAAGTCCCTTCATAGTTTAGATTCGAGGGCTGGCAAGGTGTCTGTCAAATGCATCTGTTGTGGCTGCTGTAATGTTTGGTCGGTGTCTGCTTGTGCTATGATGTCAGTGTCGTGGTCTCCCCTGCAGTTGGTTAAGGGCAGCATGAACGAAGCTCAGGTGGCTGCAGAAGGAGTCAGGTTTGAATGCCATGCTGGGGTTTAGGGTTTAGGGGTTTAGGGTTTAGGGTGGTGCTCAAGGCAACATTTTGGACGCACCCTCTGTCAGTTTTCGGATGTTTGCACGGTTGAAACGTGGGCGCTTCACAACATAGTCGTGACCTCTTGCGGCCATCGCTCGCATGCACTGGAGAAGGTAAGTTGATTCCGTGCTCCTTGTGCTGTGCCTGTTAATTTTCGCTCTAGGCGGCTGGATGGCATGTATGCGAGTTCTCGCTCAAGCATTCTATCTGTCCAGTTATCTGTCTGTCTGTCTGTCTGTCTATCTGTCTGTCTGTCTGTCTGTCTGCCTGCCTGCCTGCCTGCCTGCCTGTCTGTGTGTCTATCCGTGTAGCTATCTATCTACCTATCTATCTATCTGTCTATCTATCTATCCAGCTTTCAAGGTATCCAAACCTTAAACCCTTGCGATTCCAGGTTGCCAAACTCACGGGCAAAGACTCCTACGAGTTTGGGGACATCTCGCGGGAGATCGCGAGGTGCGGGCCGAGTTGGGGCTCAGAGTCGGAAAGCCCCACATTCTTCAGACGCAGCCTCTTTTCAGGTTAGGGTTTACCCCTAATAGGCTCCTAAGTAGTTCCTTTTTTTGGTGGTGTATATTTAGAGTCCTATAAGGTAATCCCCAAAAAAGGAACTATGATACTAAGGAGCCTAGAGTAAGCATGTGCACATGTTTGGGGTCTGGGGCTTGGGTTTAGGGTATTCCCCAAGCTATGGGATTGGCGGTTTAGGCTTGAGGCTGTTCCGGACTGGGGTTTAGGGTGTAGGGTTTAGGGTGTAGGGTTTAGGGTTTCACACTTGAAGCCTCGATAGCAGTGGCGACGCTGCAGCACAATCCAAAGCGACTGAAATGCAAGGAGCTTTGGGTGTACTATACGTAAGTAGCTATACTATTTTGGTGGCTCCTTGCTATAGTTACTGTGTACAATACCCCAAAACCCTCTTCTGCGTCTTCAGGCCCCTACATTAAGGGAAATGAGTGGTGCTCTCCATGTCTGCGCAATCTAGTCCCAGAAGCCACAGAATACCACACAGCCCTTGCAGCCCAAACCTGGGAGTTATTGAACGGCATCTAAAATCTCCGAAAGTAACCCTAAGCCCTAAGCCCTATAAGCCCCAAGCCCCAAACCCTAAACCCGAAGCCCGAAACCCAAACCTGGCAGTCCGAACCACGGATTCTCTCGATGTCTCTGCCTAGCCTAGGGCGTCCTGCTCTGGGTTCAGGGCCCCACCATGGAGGTTTAAATGGGAGTGTTTTTTTTTGTTGGGGGGGGGGAGTCGAGAAGGCACGCCAAGATAAAATTGATCTCAACATCCCTCTTCGAAGAGACCTTGCCTGCAATAGCTTAAGTTTCCGGTCTTCTTGCGTCCATCTCTCTTAACTGTTTATGTGCAATCCTTATGACAGCATGGTGATACCTTATGAGCCCGAAACGAGCATCCTCATGGAACCTTTGTTAGATTTGAATACTGCTGATAGCGTACATCCTGCATTACCTTAAGTAACCTAACCTACAAGATTATGGTATATTCCTCATTATGAGTAATGCAGGATTTATATCATCAACCGTATCTCTTGCCACCCCTAACATCTGCTTTGCAGGAGAGTGCAGGAGTCGGATGTGGTGGATGAAGAGGCGCCCTCAAGCTTCAAGTATACCTATAGTCTCCATTGTAGTTCTTTTTTGGTACCTCATTCAATCCTTAATATACAATAGGTTACAACATAAAAAGGAATTACAATGTAGACTATAGGCAGGTGTTTGGTAAAGCGGGTAGGGATTTTGCGATTGCGAGGTTTATGGTTAGCTCGTTAGAAGTGTTTCGCACGCTTGTTGTACCTAAACCCTAAACCCTAGCGGGGTGTGGTTCCAGACAGTGATGTCTCGGAAAACTGCCGGATGGCTCGCGGTCCAGAGCTTTTCTGATTTTCTTGCGCGCCTTAGCCAGCTAGATAGCCTATGGGTAGCATGGACATCCGATACTGTACTATCCCAACACCCGGACCCTGAAACCAACCGGAGTGCTCCAGGCCAATGCAGGGGTCTGAATAGATACTGTGTAGCGGTGCCCCACTACACACGGCCGATTCTAAGGAGGCTCGGGACAGGTGGAGTTTCCGGACGCGCAATACTGTTCTGCACTACACTACATGCTAGTGTATCCTGAATCATATTTTTGTTTCTTTTGTTATGGTTTGGATCTGTTGGCTGTCTGGAGCTAGGCTGAGTCATGGGAATTTACATTTAGGCCTATCAAGGCCTTGCACAATTTAACATTACACCCCCCACCGCCGATCCCAAGCACACTAAAACTTTCAAGCCGAAAACCTAGGCAGCAAGCACGAGTAACAAATGATGGGTAATCCAAGCCGCCCCGTCGCCGCCCTCCCCCCCTGCCCTGTAAACTCCAAAGCCCTAAACCCGAAAAACTCCATGGCAGGCATGGACCTGAGCGCCAAGTAAGAAAGGAATTTGGAAGCCTTTAAAAGCCCCGAAGCCCCATAAAGCCTGTTGTGAACCCCCCTGCCCCTAAACCTCAAACCTGAAATGTCCGTCAATGCCACAAAGGATCTACGCCTTTTGCTGACGACTGTCGTCGCTCTGGGAGCTGCAGGGTTTCGATTACGGCTTTGGTGCGTTCGAGGGTACGGGGTCTATGCGGTTGTAAAGGCTATTATACTATGGTTTAGGAAGCAGGGTTGGGGGCTTTACAAATATGTGATAGGTTTAGGGTCTTGGAATGGACGAGTTTATGTGGCGGTTAGAGCTTGTTCCGCCAGACAGCTTAGTGGAAGGGCTTTAATGTTTAGTCCGTTAAATATTGCATGCTAGGCAAGACTCCATTTCTCTGGGTCCCATCTTGAGTTTGATTCGGCCTAGTGGTTTAGTCTAGGGTTTAGATATGCGGATTCGGGCTTGACTGAGGGTTTTGATAATCGCGCACAGTTAGTCTGAGGGTTAAAGGGATCCGTACACGATTTAAAGGATTTGGGGGTTTAGGGTGCTTGAGTTTTTAGGACTGTTTTTATGAGGCAAGGGTTGTATAGTAGGGCATTATAGGGCTTAGTGAAAAGGAGCCTGATCGTAGCTAGAATCGCGTTTCGGTGTATGTTGTAGTGCAATCGTATGCTGGGCCTCGAGGTTGCGTTTGTTGCTACCAGTACATTCAGGTCTCGATAGGATTGGACTGAGTGGTTCAAGATTTGGAGCAGGGGCGCATAGGCTCCCTACTAGCTCCTTGTTGTGGTTTATATTGAGAATTCTATAATCCCAAAAAGGAACTTCTAAGGAGCCTATGGGTAGGGTGAGATGTGGAGACAGCGTGCGGAAATCCCAACACTCCGAACCTGAAACGCCTAACTCTGCATTGGAAGTATCTATATATAAACTTTAAAGTAGAATTCGGAGAGTATTGCGGCCTGAGCAATGAGGGGGGCCCCCCAAACCCCAAACCGAAGAGCGCTAGAGGTCCCGACTGTGACTTTCAAGGCCCTCAGTTCCATAGCCGAAGCCCTGCCCCCAACCAGTGAGACCTAAACCCAACTAGCCTGAACCATACCAGCCCTATGCCTTAAACCCTCAACCCGAACCCCCCAAAGAAAAGCCGATCAGGAGTTGGCCTAACTCCAGTGGCGCATCTTCTCCCTGTGCAGCTGCTCCTCAACCTGCGACCCTTTCTTGTAGCATCAGTATTAGTAGATAGAGTAGAGCATTCTCTTTAGGGCGTAAGTTTAGGGTCAAGAACGTGTAATGTAGTGTAGTATATTATCGCCCTTTCGGGCTTATGCTTGAATAGAGTTTAGGGCCACTTAGGGGTTAGGATTATAGGGTCGAATGGGATCATCGGATGCTGCGTTAGGGTTGGGGTTTAGGTAGGGTTTAGGGTTGGCAGGATTTATAGGGCTTGGCTTGCTCTTGTAGAAAAGTTCATGTTTGAGTCTTCGTAGCTTTCGGGCCTCTTTCCTCGGCTTGTCCTCTCCACTTTTCCTTGTCGCTGATTGCTTCCGTGCTGGGGTTCAGCCGCTAGGATGCCACCGGAGCCGTGATCGTAGCTTAGAGCTGTGTAGGGCGTACTGTTTGAGGTTCCCGTCTTTGATGTAGATGTCCGGAGTTCGCAAGGGTGCCCTCGAAACTTGCGCAGTTGATGTTTATTTGTTAGTACCCTAAACCCGACACCCAGTACCATGCTCCTTCGGAGCCGAGCTGCTGCAACTGATTCCGGCGATTCTCGTCCCACGCCTGCAGCTTCGACGTAGCAGCGCACGAGTCACCTCAAGACACACTCAAAGGTTGCTAGGTGTCTTAGTAGTGATGACAAAATTTGTCTTCGTAGAATTCCGAACAAGAAAGATTATGATTCTGATGATGATTATTGTTACTATTCTGATCATTATCAGTTAACTTTTAACGCTAACATTTTCAATAAAGAAGACAAAGAAGAATATCACGAATTGTAGAGAGCTGTTTAGAATGAAAGAAGTTGTAGATGTATCCCCACATAGCTACTTTGGGGAGAGGTACACAACGAGCGTCGAGGTCGAGCTGGGCAATCGCGCAGCATCCAAGCTCACAGGGGCTCTAGCACAGGACCGGCGATGGGTTCGGTTTAGGGTTTAGGGTTTAGTACTTTAGTGACTTTAGTGCTTATAGGATCTATATGAAGGCTTGTTCGGGTAAGGTCTAGTGCAGAGTGGTTTGGATTCAGGGTGTATAGGGTTTAGCGGCATCTCAGTGTTTCCGGGAGTGTTGAACATGCTTTTGCCTTTAAGTCCATGAGGTTCGGCTCTGCATGGCCTGTCCTGCATGTTCTGCGTACATGACGCTTACATGCCAAACCCCGCATCCCTTATCATAGAACTCATCCTTACAGAGTGCTTCTTGACCCTTAAAGGGGCCCTGTTCGAGTTCCCAGACCTTTTTGTGCATGCGTGTCGCAGGAGCTTGACCGCAGAGCTAAAGGAGTATTGCTGGGCAAAGGCCATGCCCCATGCATGATTTTTCCGTCTATCGCTGTTCAGGTGTAGTGTAAGGTATATCGTTGAAAGACAATCAATGCGAGAGACATCGCAGAACCCAGAGAGCCCAATACCCCTTAATTAAGGAATATACCTTAAATCATAATATTCAGGCCCCTATATTTTAAGGTATATTCCTTATTTAAGGAGTATTGGGCTCTCTGGGAAGCAATGATGGCCTATTTCGCGGCAGCCACAGGAATCAGAGGCTGAGTCGACTAAACACACTTCATGTGTCAGAAGGATTTTGCAGGCTGGCATCGGCATTTCGTGCAACCTCCCATAGGCTCCGTAGTAGTTCCTTTTGGGGATTACCGTATAGGATTCTAAATATAAACCACAAAAAGGAACTACTTAGGAGCAACCTTAACAGGCTCAAAATCAAAAGCCTTATATAGTAGGGTCTTTGGGCCCAAAAGCCTTAATATGAGTCCTTAGAGCCTTAGGGTAAACATCCTCAGAATCGGAGCTCTGAAGGCTGAAGCCTTAAACGCAAGCGCCGCGCAGCCAGGGAATGAAGACTACGTCCTTGGTGACCTGACGAAAGCGCAGATCCAACGCAGCGTCGCATCTTTGACCGGAAAGGAGTGCCGGGTGGTGTGGGTTTGGGGGCGTAGACGGCTTGGGGGCTAAACCCCAAACCCTAAACCCCATAAACCCTATAAGCCCTATAAACCCTAAAACCCCTAAACCGCATAAGTCGGGAGTTCAGGAAATGGGGCCCCGAGAATGGGCCTTTAGGGGTTTTGGTTGAGTCGGTATACCTGGACCCTAAAGAACCCACCTTTTTAGGGTTCCTTATTATGATTTCTTTATATAAGTCCTTAAAAAAGTAGGTTATTCGGGGTTAAGGTAGGGGCTTAGGCTTAGGGTTCGGCTTTGTTTGAAGTTTGGCATTATGTGTTCAGTGACTGGGGCAGCAATTCAAGAAGTTATATGCAGCATTGACAATAGAGCGGCAGAGCGAGTAAGAGTATGATAAGCAAGTGTGGTTCGATGAAATCAAGAACAGTGCTAGTCAGTCAGATTGAAAGTATCATAAAAAGTCTCGTGGGGCGAGACAGCTAGCTTGGCAGTGTTGGTATTTAGGAGAGACAAGCCGGCCAGTGCAATCGAACTCGTCTCGTACTCGGAACACTCGGTGCCATACTCATAACCGCGTCAGCAGTGCCGGGAGGAGGCGTAGTGGCTGTGGTGGCTGCGGTGGTGGTGGTCGTGGTGGTGGTGGTGGTGGTGGTGGTGGTGGCGGTGGTGGTGGTGCTAGTAGTGGTAGTAGTACTAGTAGTAGCAGTACAAGTCGTCACCCTAGTACGAGCACCAGTGCTAGCACTAGCAAGTGCAAGCTAGCACTAGGACTAGAGCTCGTGCTAGTGCCAGGGCCACTGCCAGTATTCGATCAGCCTAGCAACCTGAAAGGTGTGTAGGAGTTTTCGGGTGTGGGTGACAGGACAAGTACGAGTTCGGTGACATCAGTCGCGCACTCTTGCGTGCCTGGGCAACGAACGACAGTCTTTGGACACCACAGATTCAGAACCCTCCTGATGATCCTACTTGCCCGAAAATGCCAGAATGGCCCGAGGCGATCACATCTGTACCGCGGGGCATCAAGGTCTGGAGACCAACAGCTGGTTCCCGTGCCCGGAAGACTAATGCCGTAGCCTTCTGATTCTCATGCCATCAAGCAAAATTGGCCCGAAGGTTCCCGAATGCATGGAATCGTCGCTTGTGTCACTTGTGGTCCTGACAAGTTCGGAATTTCCGAATCCTAGCTTCACCTCAGATCATCTCTAGTGTGCGGCGTGGGCGTGACAGCCAAATCGGTACCGAAAGCTTGCCTCCTCCAAGAAGGACCAAGGATGTCTTCAGGGTCGCAATGTTTATTAGAAGCCCTGCTTGTAACCCACATACGACACCATGAAACCTCTACTCGAGCAAGCCTTCTCAAACCCTTATACAGCTGTGCTGACAGCCTGTGCCTGCAGCCCACGAAGGACAGGTCCAGCTGAGACGAGGGCCGTCCTGACTTGTGCAAAAAAAGCCATGCAGTGCAGAGAGCAGGGTACTGTGATAGGGTTTAGTGACTCTGAAGGTTAGAATTTAGGGAATGGTGCGTCGATATGACAGTAGCAAGGAACGGCCGCGAAAGATTCCGCCAGCCTGTTACGTGCACTAAGACGGACTAAGGATGCTGGTTTTGTTGCTATTGCAGCACCAGAACTTCTGCCACCGCTCCTACTGTACCACTACTAATTATTACGACGGCAATAAGGCCTATTATTACGACGGCAATAAGGCCTTGGGGTGCAGCCACAACGACACCAACGCCACTGTTAGTACGGCGATTACTACTACTACTACTACTACTACTACTGCTACTACTACTACTACTACTCCTGCTACTACTAACTACTACTACTACTACTACTACTACTACTACTACTACTACTCCTGCTGCTGCTGCTGCTGCCGCTGCTGCTCCTACTACTACTACTACTACTACTACTGCTACTACATGCACCGCCAGGTGATTTGCTGTGATTGCGCTGGGCTGTGTTGAGCGCCATTAAGATGTTGGCTACCCTAGGCGTACGAATTGAGAGTAGGCAGGGAGCAGAACACGACGAGGCCAGCCAGTTTGAAGCTTACATGCCCTAAGCCTTACACCCAAACAGCCGGCCATTTCCTGCGTCTCATGTTCCCAGTTGCTCTTCCTTCGAGCCTCCTGACTCCTGAACTCCATGATTAGTCCTCAAACCCCGTAAACCCCAAAACCCTACTGTAAGCCATAAACCCCGTCTGATCAGCGCTTTCTGACTGAGCTTTCGACGCGACCCAGCTCAGCTCAAACCTGGACACTATCTCTCCCAGAAGGGTTTAGGGTTTAGGGTTAGAGCCCTCAAAGCGGACCCTTCCTTATTGAGGGGGTCTATTCCCCAAACATCCCCCTAGTCCTAACTCCTATCCAAGTAGAGCCCTCAGGATCCAAGTAATCCTCATCCTTGGTTTTCGGTATGCAAAACCCTACAAACCCCAAACCGCAAAGGAAGCCAAAGTCCTTGAGTGAGGAGGGTTTAAGGTCCAAGCTCAGAGCTGAGACAATTCCAGAAGCCTTGAGTCGAAAGACGAGATGGCCTGAACCCGGGTTTAGGGTCCAGGGTTTAGGGTTTAGGGAGGGTACTGGGACCGGTTCAAGGCCAGCAGCTCACTGCCCGCAGCCATCGCGATAGCCTCCACAGCGCGCCAGGGCCTTGTATCTGGGGTTTAGGCCGTCATTCCCAAACCCCGAAAGCGGACCCAGAGGTGGGGAGGTGCTTTGCGCTGTGTCATAACGTGGCATGTTTGAATATGTTTTTGTTTTGCTAGGTTGTGCTATGTTTCATTTGTCATATTATGTTATGATGTATTTTGATATGTTATATCATACTGTGTTATGATGTATGATGGTATGTTATGTTATGTCGTGTGTGTTGGATTCGAAAGGCTAGGATGTTGTTTGTGTGAGTCACAGAGCTGCCTGCAGTTATTCTCCAGATCTCCCTTGCAGTATCGAATGCTCGTGGTGCCAAATAACATATATTGTATATATATAAATATAAATATAAGTATATATATATATATTTATTTACCTAATTGCCTAATCAATGTTGGTGTCATGAACTGAGTGATTTAATTAGGGAGGGCTTTCAGAGTTTCGTGGTTTGGGGTTGACGAATGTGGCTCTTGATGTTGCCGCCCTTCCTCTCTTCCTTCTCAGGGTCTTCCTACTAATCGTCGTCTCCGTTTGCCGCGAGCAGTAAACCGCAACCCCTAAACCCGGCCACCCAGCGAAACCCTAAACCCCGGAGCCCCTAGGCCCTACCCATAGGCTCCTATTAGTAGTTCCTTTTTGGGGATTACCTTGTAGGGTTCTATATGTAAACCACAATAAGGAACTAGTTAGGAGCCTAGGGGTGAACTCTAGACCCGAGCCCGACATGCTAAACTTCTAAACCCTGAACCCCAGGCTTCGAGATGAATTAAGACCGGCTGCGCAGTAGAGAGGAGAGCGCCCCTGCAGTCTCCATTGCAGGGCCTTTTTTGGGTTTGAACCAAGTTCAGAGGTTTAGGATTCTGTAAGGTAGCCAAAGAAGGCACTACAAGGCAGAGCATGGCTAAGCATCATCGATCCAGAGGGTTTAGGGTTTAGGGGTTTAGGGGTTAGGGTTTAGGGGTTTAGGGGTTTAGGGGTTTAGGGTTTAGGGGTTTAGGGGTTTAGCAGTTTAGGGGTTTAGGGTTTTAGGGGTTTAGGGGTTTAGGGGTTAGGGGTTTAGGGGTTTAGGGGTTAGGGTTTAGGGGTTTAGGGTTTAGTCAACGAGAAGCAGCGCTTGAGGCGGGGAAGCGAGTTGGCGAGTCAGCATGATAGCCTGCACCTTACTGGGAGGCTTTTTGGGGCTCAGCCTAGTTTGGGGCTTAGGGTTTAGGGTTTAGGGCTTAGGGGCATTTGAGTGTCGACCGTGGCTGGATTTAGGTTTTCAGGGTTCAGGGAGGTTGTTGATTCAGGGTTCTGTTCAGGGAACACGGCTCGCTTGGAAGCTTACAGTATTACTCCACAAGAGTCCCTAAAAAAGGTTTGAGGGGCACGAACCGCCATCTCAAAAAACCCTTCTGGAACTCTCGTGGATCCTGCAGACACGATATGGGTAGTTGTCAAAATTAGGATCCCCTTTAGGATCCTTTCTTATAAGGGTGCCGTACTATATTGGGGACCGAAAAAGGGACCCTAATTTAGAGAACTACCCATTTTGATGCAGTATATAAAAGCCATCTTGCTGGGGCTTACAAGGGCTTCGACCTGTCCATAGTTGCCCAACCGTGCCTGGATACCCTGCGTGGAGGACTTTTGGGGGGTAGGTTCCCAGGGGAGGGGGGGGCGATGTTTAGTCCGGAAGCCCGAAGACATACATAATGATTCCTGAAGATTCCTTTGTTTGTAGCTATACTAGAACCTACCCCCCAAACCCTCTTCTACTTATTCTTGCCCCTAATATTGCCCAACTTTCCGTCTTCCAGGGCCAGGGGACTTAGTGAGAAAGTCGCATGCGTGCAGCACGTGCCTGGGTTTTCGAAGGACCGCAATGTGATAATCTCTTCCTGGACTGCTACGTAGCATACGTACACTCCAAAAACATTCTTAACTTCTGATCATTGAGGCCTTGGCAGTGAGCCATCCAGGCCATTTGTAAGTGCGAGCTCAGGGGCCAAGGGCAAGTATTCAGGACTCGCGGTTTTCGGTGTTACTGCTTCCAGGTCATGTCATGGCATTTCTTTCCTAGACCCTCCATCTACCTTCTATTAGAGGTCTAACAGCCTTAATTTGGGACCATATACCCCCTAATTTGAGGATACAAGGAGGGTCCTGGTTTTCTTCAAAAAGTCAAGCCCTCTGATAGTGGCTTCCCGGCAAGAGCGAGCAGCAGCCGAAAATACTAAACCCTAAACCACCAAAACCCTAAACCCTAAACCCCTAAACCCTAAGGTCCGGTTAAAAAAAACCCTAAACCCTAAAACCTTAAACCCATTTTAATGAGAGAACCCTACTCTTGGTTGCAGAGGCGAGGTCAGGTGTGAGGTTGGTGCCATAGGATCTAGGCGGACTCTCTTAGGGTTTAGGGGTTTAGGGTTTAGGGGTTTATTTAGGGTTTAGGGGTGTAGGGTTTAGAGTCTAGGGCCGGTGTAGTTTCGAAATTCCGTATGCAAGGCTATGGCAAGCTTATGAATCGATCTTCCACAACCACGAAAGCGGCGCTGTGTGCGGAGAGGGAGGGTGCCATGAACTCACCCCTACAGAACCCCTAGACCCCTAAACACTAAACC
>CAJNJA010008258.1:0-15571 GCA_905231915.1 Symbiodinium necroappetens
TAGCCAGTCCTGGCCGCCGGTCGTCGCGGGCCGGCGTCGCGGGCTGGCGTCGCGGGCCGGCGTCGCGGGCCGGCGCAGCGGGGGCTCATCGGCCGGCCGGGGCGGTACGGGGCCTTCAGGTCGAGGCCGCCGCCGCCGCGCTGTCCGGCCGCGACGCCCGCGCCGCGCTCTGGGGGCGGCGACCGGTGACGACCGACAGGCCCGTCTTGCCGACCGCCTCGCAGCTCAGCTCGGCCAGGCCCGCCCCGCCGGCGATCTCGATCATCTCGGCGGCGGTGTAGCTCTGGCCGCCCTCCCAGAGGATGAACGCGGAGAGGTTGTGCAATGTGGTGAAGGTCGGGGAGATGCGGTCGTCGTTGAGGAAGTGTCCCTGGATCACGACCTGGCCACCCGGCTTCACCGCGGCCAGCGCGCGGGCGAGCATGGAGTGGCAGACCTCCGGCGCCTCCTGGTGCAGCACGTTGGACAGCAGCACGGCATCGGCCGCGCCGTCGGGGCCGAAGGGATCGCTCATGTAGTCCACCGCCGCCGTGCTCATGCGCTGCGACAGGCCGGCGGCCTCGGCCACCTCGCGGGTGATCGCCAGCACCGGCTCCAGATCCAGCACCTCGGCCCGCAGCTCCGGGTAGGCGCGCAGCAGGGCGAGGGCGTAGGTGCCGGCGCCGCCGCCGACGTCGATCAGCCGCTCGGCCCCGGCGAGGTCGACGTGGTCGGCAAGCTGATCGGCCGAGAAGCTGGCGTACTCGTGCATGCCCAGGATGAAGTCGCGCATGTACGCCGGATCCTGACCCAGGCGCAGGCCCTGGGATTCGGCGTTGCGGCCGCTGCGCGCCACCTCCGTCAACCGGGCCCAGGGCGCCGCCCAGCGGCCCATGACGCGCACCCAGTGCAACAGGCAGTCGGGGCTGCCGCGGGTCAGGAAGCGCGTGGCCGAGGGCGAGTTGGCGTAGCGCTCGCCCTCCTTGGTCAGCAGCTTCAGCGCGACCCCGGCGTCCAGCAGGCCGCGGCCGACGACCGGGTCGAGCCCGCGCGCGGCGACGATCTCCTCGGCCGTCCTCGGCCCCTCGGCGAGCAGGTCGAAGACGTCGGTGGCCGCCAGGGTGAACAGCGGCTGGCACTCCCAGTACTTGAAGGCGGAGTTGGTGAGCTGCAGGAACTGAAGGTCCACGGGGCGTCCTCCCTGGGTCTCGGGTCTGTTCGTCTCGTCGCGTGGCGCCAGGCCGGCGCCCAGACGGCGTCCAGGCCAACGCCAGACCGGCGCTAAGACCGGCGCTAAGACCGGCCCTCAGGCCGGCGCTCGGGCGGCGGCCTCGGCCGTCAGGGTCGCCTTGGCGAAGGCCGCGACGATCTCGGCCGCGCCGGCCTCGCGTTCGATGTCGCGGCAGGAGGTGCCGCAGTACATCGCCATCTCCTCGACCTTGCCCTGCGTGAAGACGGTAGGCACGGCGGCGCTGTAGCGCGGCACCGGGTAGGGGCGGCCGAAGTACTCGGTGCGGCCGATGAAGCTGCGCGGCAACGGCGCCTCCGCGCGGGTCAGGCGGTTGTGCAGGACCCGGTGCGGCCGGCCCGGCCAGCCGATCTCGAACAGCGAGCTGATCATCGTGTCGCGCGGCTCGGCCGCGATCACCCGCTGCTTGAAGGCGGGGTGCGCCCAGCTTTCCCGGGCGCAGATGAACAGTGTGCCGCAGAGCGCGCCGGCCGCGCCCTGTCGCCGGTAGCGCACGAACTCCGCGCCGGAGCCGATCCCGCCGGCCACCACCAGCGGCACGCCGAGGTCGTCGGCCCGCACCGCGGCGAGCAGCGCCTGGGTGGAAGCGGTGCCGAGGTGATGGCCGCCGGCCCCGTGGCCCTGCAGGATCAGCGCCTGGGCGCCGCGCGCGACGGCGGTGCGGGCCTCCTCCAGGCTGCCGACCTGGACCAGCAGCGGCCGGCCGGCGGCGCGCGCGAGATCGCAGACCGCCGAGGGGGCGAGGCCGAAGAAGGTGATGAAGGGGCGGCAGCTCGGTTCGGCCAGCACCGCCTTGACCTGCTCGGCCAGCACCGCCTCGTCGACCACTTCGGGCACCAGGTTGATGCCGAAGACCCGTTCGGTGCGCTGCCGCGTCTGCGCGATCAGCGCGCGGATTTCCTCGGGCTTGTGCTTGTAGAGGCCGACGATGCCGGCCGCTCCGGCATTGGCCACGGCGGCGACCAGCGGCGGCCCGGCGACGCCGCCCATGCCGGCCTGGATCAGCGGGATCTCGCAGCCGAGCAGTCCGGTCAGGGGGCCGCAGGGGCGGGCGCTGCCGGTCGTCGCGCCGCCGGTCATTGCGCTGCCGGTCATCGCGCCCTCCTACTCGCCGGCCGCCAGGGCGGCGCGGATGTCGGCGAAGTCGCCCTCGTAGTGCTCGACGAGGGCCTGCAGCCAGCGCTCCAGACCGAAGGCGACGCAGCCGGTGAACACCGGGCTGCCGTCGGTCAGCTTGATGTTGCAGCGCTCGCCGAAGAAGTTGCGATGGAAGTTGACCGAGGCGATCGCCAGGTCGCCGTCGAAGACGAACTCCTCCTTGACCGGGAAGAGCTGCTGCATGGCGGTGCGGGCGGCGTCCTTGGAGAAGAAGGGGTCGCTCGCCGCCTCGATCTTCAGAGGCAGGCCGATCCGCCCCGCGTAGTCGGCGATCTTCTCGCGGAAGGTCTTGAGGTGGGCCAGCACGTCCTCGCGGGTGCCGACGCAGACGATCTCGCGCATGGAAAAGCCGAGCAGGCGGCGCAGGCGGTCGTAGGCCGCCTCCTTGCGGAAGCAACGCACCACCGTGGTGATGTACTGGCTGCGCGAGAGGACCCGGTCCTGCAGGTGGAAGTAGACGCCGTAGCAGGCGGCCGAGGGCAGGACGAGGCCGGCATCGGCCAGTTGCGCGGCGTGGATGCAGTCGTGGTGGCCGGCGCCTTCGGCCACCCGCTCCAGATGCTCCTCGCCGATGTGGCTGACGATCATGCCCAGGTGGGGGAAGTTGGCGAAGTAGTCGATCTTCTCCAGATCGGCGACCCGCAGCAGCGGCGGATAGACCATCTCGGCCCCGCCGATCTCGGCGGCCCAGTCGCGGATGCGGGTCTCCAGCAGGTCGCGCACCTCGACCAGCTCCGGGCCAAGGGTGGCGAGGCCGTCGGGTGCGGCCCAGTAGCCGTGGTCGTGCGGCGCGGCGGCGCGCGCCGTGGGATCAGTGGTCATCTCGCGTTTCCTCTCGTTTTGCCTGTCGGCGCGGGGTCGGCCGGTCGCGGCCGTTCTGTCGCGGCCGTCCCGGGCTCACGCTGTCAGGATCTGCTCACGGATCGAGGCGAGGGTGCGGAAGTGATCGACCGAGAGCTGGTCGATCAGGTTCTCGCGGCCGCTGATCTCCTCGAGCAGCAGCACGAACTCCATGAAGTCCAGGCTGTCGACCAGGCGGTTTTCGATCAGGTCGACCTGCATCCCGATCTCGCCGGCGTCGGGATTCTTGGCGTGCAGCCACTCGAGCACGGCGTCGAGCTGCTGGTCGGTCTGCGCTGCCAGGGCGGCATCGGTCATGGTCTGGGCCTCGCTCACTGCAGGAAGATCGGCGTGTCGTCGAGGATTCCCTGGGCAACCAGGAAGCCGGTCGTGCGCTTCAGGGCCAGCTCGTCGAGTTCGGCGCGCCGTGGGTCGGCGAGAAGCCGCTGGCGCAGCTTGAAGGGCTGGTCGAGCCCGGCGTCGCGATAGACCTCGACCGAGTAGAACTGCCGCATGCTGGCGACCATGTAGCGGCGCAGGTAGGCCTCGATCTCGCGCAGCTCCTCGGGCGAACGGCTGGCGCGCAGCCGGTCGTAGAGCAGAGTCAGCAGCTTGCGCCCGAAGGCGATGTGCCGGCTCTCGTCGACATGGTGCATCTCGTTGATCTGCTGGATCGTCTCGGCGAGGCTGCGGTCCTTGCCCATGCGCGCATTGAAGTAGTCGACGATCTCCTCGAAGATCGTGATGCGCGCGAAGACCAGGAAGGTTTCCACCTCCGGATCGAGCTGGCTGTCGAACTTGACCTGGCGGTCGGGATAGAGCTTGCCGCCGTACTTCAGGCAGAAGTGGGCGAAGAACCACATGTGCTCGTTCTCCTCACCGACGAAATGGTGGAAGAACTCGCTCGGCACCTCGTAGCCCGGCGTGTGGATGCGGTCGATCACCGCGTTCATCAACTCGCGGATGCCGTGGACGTTGAGGCTGTAGAAGTTGATGCTCTCCCACTTCGACAGCAGTTTGCGCTGGGCCTCCGACAGCTCGGTCTCCAGCTCGGTGCCGTGGATCGTCATCAGGCTGGGCGACATCCACCACGCGTCGTCGCCGATGCTGTCGACCCAGTCGAACTGCCGGTAGGGGTTGTAATAGTTGTCGATCGAGAGGTTCACCAGCCGGTCGACGGCCCGACTGAAGGCGGCCGTGCTGGGGTCGTTGGCGGTTTCAACCTGCATGAGTTCCGTCTCCTCCACCAAGGGGCGAGCTTCCTGCGGGGGATGGCGGGAGCAGATCGGGCTACGACACCGGCATGCGCCGGCGCGTCGCGCGTGGTCCCAGATGCGCTGTCCGTCCCCGTGTCGTCCGTGGTCTCGGTCCCGCCCCTCGTCGTTGCGGCTGCGGGGGGCTTCGGGCCTGACGTGGCGGGATTAAGCAAATGGCATGCCAAAATTTAACATGCTGTTATCACTGTGGAAATCGGTAGTGCTCCGGATCGACACCTGTTGCAGGGCGTGGCGGCGGCGCGACAGGTGTCGCAGCCTCGCGGCGGTCGGCGCGGCCGCGCCATGGCGGCGCCGAGACCAGTCGGGAGCGGAACGGATGCGGTCTCGGTTTCAACCAGATGCTGAGTTAAGGGGGTGCTTGACTCAATTATATCGCAAGAGCGCGGCTTGATTTATACACTTTTTGGTCGTAGCCACTTGCGTGGCTGGACGGCACGGGAAGCTTCTTGGAATGCAGGCAATTTCGCGCCCTAATTGCGGGTTTCTGCCAGGTTGCAGGTTTCTGGGAGGCTTGGCGCGACGGTGCGCCAGTCCCCCAATCCCCCAATCTCCCAACCCCCCAGTTGCCAGTCGCCAGTCGCCAGTCGCCCGTCTCGCAGTCGCCGGTCCGTCCACGGCGCAACGGCAGGGAGGAGAGAGTGATGCTGCGGTCCGATAGCTCGGCGCATGTCGAGCGGATCCTCTCCGGCATCGCCGGCGGCGAGTCTGGCGGCGAATCCGGCCGCGAGGCTGCGGCGAGCGAGGCGGGGCGCGATCTGATCGCGGAGTCCTGGGCCCGCTGCCTGCAGGCCTACGGCCTGGACCCGACGGCGGCTGGCGGCTTGCCTGTCTTGACCAGCGGCGAGCTGAAGGAGCGCCGCGCGCCCTTGCGCGAGCTCTTGACGATCGCCCGGCCGGAGCTGCGGCGGCTCGAGCGACAGGTGACCGCGGCCGGCTATGTCATCCTCTTCACCGACTCCCAGGGGGCCGCGCTGGACCTGATCGGCGACGCCGGCGCCGAGGCGGAGCTGAAACAGGCCGGGCTGCACCCCGGCTCGCTCTGGGGCGAACGCTTCGTCGGGACCAATGGTGTCGGCACCTGCATCGCCACGGGCCAGCCGCTGACGGTGCACCGCCGCGACCATTTTCGCGCCTGCTACACGGGTCTGACCTGCACGGTTTGCCCGATCCTGGACCCGCAGGGGCGGCTGGTCGCGGTGCTCGACGTCTCGGCGATGAGCGCGGCCTCGGCCGAAGCCCAGGCCCTGGCCCTGTCGCTGGTCAAGCAGGCGGCGGCGCGGATCGAAAGCGCCTTCTTCATCGCCTCCTTTCGCGATAGCTGGGTCCTGCGCCTGGTGCCGGACCAGGCCGCCTGCGATCCCGAACGGGACGGGCTGCTGGCCGTGGATGCCGCCGGCGCGGTCGTGGCGGCCAACCGCTCGGCGACCGGTTTGCTGCAGGCGCAGGGCCGGCAGCCGGTGGTTGGCGCCAGGCTCACCGAGCTGTTCGACGCGCCGGAGGACCGTCTTCTCGATGTCGGCGGCGCCTCCCTGCGCCGCGGACAGCCGGTCTGCA
The DNA here is from genome assembly GCA_905231915.1 of Symbiodinium necroappetens. Lineage (NCBI taxonomy): Eukaryota > Dinophyceae > Suessiales > Symbiodiniaceae > Symbiodinium > Symbiodinium necroappetens. The sequence goes on from CAJNJA010008258.1 coordinate 6,058, forward strand.
CCCGCAACGGCGCTCAGGTCTGCGTGCTGGCCCTGCCCCCGGAAGCAAGCCGCCTCGCCATACCCGCGCGAGCCAAGGCGCCGGCGCCCGGACGCCGCGGCTGCGGCGGCTTGACGCTCGACCGCCTGGCCGGCGAGGACCCCGGCCTGCAGCGCGATGTCGCGCGCATCCGCCGCGTCGTCGATGCCGGGATCCCGGTCCTGCTCACCGGCGAGACCGGCACCGGCAAGGAGGTCTTCGCCAAGGCCGTCCACCTGGCGAGCCGGCGCGCCGACAAGCCCTTCGTGGCGATCAACTGCGCGGCGATTCCGGAGACGCTGATCGAGAGCGAGCTGTTCGGCTACGAGCCCGGCGCCTTCACCGGCGCGCGCAAGCAGGGCATGCGCGGCAAGATCGAGGAGGCGCACGGCGGCACCCTGTTCCTCGACGAGATCGGCGACATGCCCTACGAGCTGCAGACGCGCCTGCTGCGCGTCCTGGCCGAGCGGGAGGTGACCAAGGTCGGCAGCCGGACGGCGACGACGGTCGACGTGAACATCGTCTGCGCCACGCTGCACGACATCCGCGACCTGGTGCGCGAGGGGCGTTTCCGCGAGGACCTCTACTACCGCATCAGCGGCGTCAAGCTGTGTCTGCCGCCGCTGCGCCGGCGGGCCGACAAGGCGGCGCTGATCGCGCGGGTCTTCGCGATGGAATGCGAGGCGCATGGCCGCGAGGCGGCCTTGTCGCCGGCCGCGCGCGACCGACTGGAGCGGCATGACTGGCCGGGCAATGTGCGCGAGCTGCGCCACGCGCTGCAGGTGGCGATCGCCCTGGCCGACGGCGGCCGCGTCGAGCCGGCGCATCTGCCCGAGGAGGTGTTGGCGGCGCCCGCGTCGCGCGCCGCGGACGGCCTGTCCGCCGGCGCCGAGCCCGCGCCGGTGGCGACGCACCCCTGCGCGGCGCGGCTCGCCAAGGGGGGCTGCCCGGCGCCGCCGCAGCGTCGGGCCTGCGAGCGCGAGGTGTTGCTCGCCGCGCTGCTGCGCCACCAGTGGTGCGTCAGCCGCACGGCGCGCGAACTCGGCGTCTCGCGCTCGACGGTCCACCGCAAGATCAAGAAGTTCGCCCTGGTCTCGCCGAACGCCGCGGCCTGCCCGGATCGATAGGGCAGGGGCCCGTGGGGCAGGGGGCCGTCGGGCAGGAGATCAGTAGGGCAGGAGATCAGTAGGGCAGGCCCACGTAGTTCTCCGCCAGCGCGGCCGCGGCGGCGCGCGAGCCGACCAGATAGTTTAGCTCCGCCTCCTGAATCTTCTGGTCGAAGGGGCCGTCGTCGGGGAAGCGGTGCATCAGGGCGGTGAACCACCAGGAAAAGCGCACCGCCTTCCAGACCCGCGCCAGGGCGTGCGCGGAGTAGCCGTCGAGGCCGGCGTCGGAGCCCTCGCGGTAGTGTTCGACCAGCGCCCGGTAGAGGTAGTTGACGTCGCTGGCGGCCAGGTTCAGGCCCTTGGCGCCGGTCGGCGGGACGATGTGGCCGGCGTCGCCGCAGAGGAACAGGCGGCCGAAGCGCAGCGGCTCGGCAACGAAGGAGCGCAGCGGGGCGATCGACTTCTCCAGCGCCGGCCCGGCGGTCACCCGCGCGGCCACCGCGGCCGGCAGGCGGCGGCGCAGCTCGTCCCAGAAGGCCTGGTCCGACCAGGCCGCGACCGCCTCGTCGAGCGCGCACTGCAGGTAGTAGCGGCTGCGGCCGGGCGAGCGCATGGAGCAGAGGGCGAAGCCGCGCCGGCTGTTGGCGTAGACCAGCTCCGGTTCGGCCGGCGGCACGTCCGCCAGCAGGCCGAGCCAGCCGAAGGGGTAGACCCGCTCGTAGGTGCTCAGCGCCGCCGCGGGCACGCTCTGGCGGCTGATCCCGTGGAAGCCGTCGCAGCCGGCGATGAAGTCGCAGTCGAGGCGGTGGGTCCGTCCGGCGTGGCGGTAGGTCAGGTAGGGGCGCGCCCCGTCGAAGTCGTGGGGCTGCACCGCCTCGGCCCCGTAGACCGTGGCGCCGCCGCTGGCCGCGCGTGCGTCCATCAGGTCGCGCGTGACCTCGGTCTGGCCGTAGACCGTCACCGCCCGGCCGCCGGTCAGGTCGGTCAGGTCGATGCGGTGGAGCTGGCCGTCGAAGGCCAGGTTGACGCCGCCGTGGACCAGCCCCTCGGCGTGCAGGCGGGCCGCGCAGCCGGCCTCCTCGAGCAGGCCGACGGTGCCCTGCTCGAGCACTCCGGCGCGGATGCGGCCCAGCACGTAGTCGCGCGTGCGGCGTTCCAGGATCGCGGTGTCGATGCCGGCCCCCTGGAGCAGCTGCCCGAGCAGCAGGCCGGCCGGACCGGCGCCGATGATGGCGACCTGGACGCGCCGCGTCCCGGGCCCTTGGGCGGCGTGGCGGGGCGTGCTGGCCGGCATGGCGGTCTCCCTGCTGGGATCAGTAGAGGGCGTCGACGAGGAAGAGCGTGAGACCGGGGAAGAGCAGCAGCAGCGCCACGCGCAGGAAGTCGCTGCAGATGAAGGGCAGGGCGCCGCGGTAGGTCTGGCCGATCGGCACCCCCTCCGACAGCGAGTTGATGACGAAGAGGTTCATGCCGACCGGCGGCGTGATCAGCCCGACCTCGACTACGATCAGCACGATGATGCCGAACCACAGCGCCGTCTGCTCCGGGCTCAGGCCGAAATCCAGCGCCATCACCATCGGGAAGAAGATCGGGATGGTCAGCAGGATCATGGACAGCGAGTCCATGACGCAACCGAACACCAGGTAGCAGAGCAGGATCGCCAGCAGGATGATCCAGGGGCTCAGTCCGCTCTCGCCGACGAAGCGCGCCGCCTCCTGCGGCAACTGCGAGAAGGCCAGGAAGGAGTTGAACACCGCCGCGCCCAGCAGGATAAAGAAGATCATGCCGGTCGACACCGCGGTCGCCAGGATCGCCTGGCGCAGCCCGCGCCCGTCGAGCCCGCCGTTCAGCCAGGCGATCAGTCCGGTGCCGGCGGCGCCCACGGCGGCGCCCTCGGTCGGCGTGAACCAGCCGGCGTAGATGCCGCCGATCACCAGCAGGAAGACCAGCAGCACCGGCCAGACGCGGCCCAGCGCCTGCCAGCGCTCGGCCGCGCGGCTGGGCGCGCGCCGGCCGGCGGCCTCGGGAAACAGGCGCACGTAGGCGGCGATCGCCAGCAGGTAGCCGGCCGCCGCCAGCAGGCCGGGGACCAGCGCGGCGATGAACAGCTTGGCGATGTTCTGCTCGGTCAGGATGGCGTAGATCACCAGGATGACCGAGGGCGGGATCAGGATGCCCAGGGTGCCGCCGGCGGCCAGGCTGCCGGTCGCCAGCGCGCCGGAGTAGCCGAAGCGCTTCAGCTCCGGCAGCGCCACCTGGCCCATGGTCGCGGCCGTGGCCAGGGAGGAGCCGCAGATCGCGCCGAAGGCGCCGCAGGCCCCGACCGAAGCCATGGCGACGCCGCCGCGGCGATGGCCCAGCCAGGCCGCCGCCGCGTCGAACAGGGCGCGCGACATGCCCCCGCGGGTGGCGAACTGCCCCATCAGCAGGAACAGCGGAATGATCGACAGCGAGTAGTTGGAGAAGGTGTCGTAGGGCACCGACTTGAGCTGCGCCAGGATCGGCCGTTCGCTGCCGGTGACGATCCACACGCCGAAGAAGCCGATCAGCAGCATCGCCAGCCCGATGGGGATGCGCAGGAAGATCAGCAGCATCAGCAGCGGGAAGGAGAGCAGGGCCAGCTCGACGCCGCTCATCGCCGCCGGCCTCGCTGTTGCCTGGTCGGTGGCCGCGCGCCCAGGTGTTTCGCCTGGCCGCCGGTCGGATCGGGCGCGCGCAGCTCGCGCAGGCTGCGCAGCACGGTGTAGGCGCTGACCAGCACGAAGAGCCCGGCACCCAGCGCCGCCAGGGCGTAGCCGATCCACAGCGGGATGCCCAGAATGAAGCTGGTCTCGCCGAAGCGCTGCTTGTCCGCCAGGCCCAGCCAGAGCCGCCAGAAGACGACGCCGGCCGCGCCGGTCAACAGCAGGTTGCCGACCAGGTCGGCCAGCAGGTTGGGCCTGCGGCCCAGCGGCGTCATGAAGAGGTCGACGGTGACGTGGCCGCGCTGGAGCTGGCACCAGGGCAGGAAGCTGAACACCGCGAAGGCCGAGCCCATTTCGATCAGCTCGTAGGTGCCGGGCACGGGGCCGAGGCCGAGGGCGATCAGGCCGCGCCCGGTGATGCTGACCACGGTCAGCAGCGTCATGGCGATCAGCGTCAGGCCGCCGGCCAGCGCCAGCGCCAGCGCGGCTCTATGGATCAGGCGTTCCACCACGGCGCAATCCGGTCGAGCGGGAGGGGCGGAGGGGGCGGAGACCGCCGGCCGGGCGCCGGCCGGCGGTCTTGCGCGCTCACTCGGCCGAGTGCTTGGCGATCAGCGCGCGGGCCTGCTCGACCAGCGCGGCGCCGTCGGCCCCGGCCTCGTCCATCGCGGCGATCCACTCGTCGATCACCGGCTGGGCGGCGCTGCGCCAGCGCGCCGTCTCTTCGGCGTCCAGCATGAAGATGCTGTTGCCCGCCGCCTCGGCCTGGCGGCGGCCGACCAGGTCGCCGGCATCCATCGCCGCGCCGAAGAGGGCGGCGGCCTCCAGGCCGGAATTGCCGTCGATCACCGCCTTCAGGTCGTCGGGCAGCGCCTCGTAGCTCTGGGTGTTCATCACCAGGGCGAAGGTGGCGGTGTAGAGCCCGTGCTCGCCCTCGAAGCCGGTGTGGCTGTCGACCAGCTCGGCGACCTTCAGGGGGACGGTGACCTCCCAGGGGATCACCGCGCCGTCGATCACGCCCTTGGAGAGGGATTCCGGCACCGCCGGCACCGGCATGCCGATGGCGGTGGCGCCCAGGCGCTCCAGCATCTTGGTGATCACCCGCGTCGGACCGCGCAGCTTCAGGCCCGCCATGTCCTCCATGGCGCGCACGCCCTCGCCCTTGACGTGCAGCAGGCCGGCGCCGTGGGTGTGGAAGACCAGCGGCCGCACGTCGGCGAACTCGTCGAGCGCGTTCGCGGTGACGTACTCGTGGAAGGCCTTCGATGTGGCCTCGCCGGTGGTCACCATGAAGGGCAGCTCGAAGGCTTCGGTCTTGGGAAAGCGGCCGGGGGTATAGCCCAGCACCGTCCAGATGATGTCGACCACGCCGTCGCGGGCCTGGTCGAAGAGGGAGGGCGGAGCGCCGCCGAGCTGCATGGCCGGGTAGTGCTGGATCTCGATGCGGCCGTCGGACTCGCTCTCGACCTTCTCGATCCAGGGGGCGATCGCCTGCGAGGGGATGGTGGCCTGGGGCGGCAGGAACTGGTGCAGCCGCAGGGTCACCTCCTGCGCCTGGGCCGCGGTGCCGCCCAGCAGCAGTGCCGCGGCGAGCAGTCCGCCCGACAAGCTCTTGGCCGCTAACCTCTTGGCTGACAGCGAAGTGCTGCGCATGGTCTCTCGTCCTCCCTCTCGATGGCGGCGCGGCCGCCGCTGCGGCCGGCGCGCTTTTCTTGCCAGTTTGCATCACGCTCTGGCGAAGGAAAAATGAGGATTTCACGGGTTTGGATAACCGTGGCGTTATGCGACCCGCTCAGGGCGCCGCCGCCTCGACGCGGCGGCGCAGTTGGGCGACGAAGCGGGTCATGGCCGGCGTCATCGCCGCCTCGGCGCGCATGGTCAGGCCGACCGGCCCCAGCGTCTGGTCGACCTTGAAGGGCAGCTCGACCAGCAGGCCGTCGGCGATGTCCAGCGCGACCACGCCGTAGGAGATGAACCAGACCGCGTCGGTGCGGCGCAGGTAGGCGCGGCCGAAGGTCGCCGCCACGGTCTCGATGCGGTCGGGCAGGCGGGCGATGCCGTGGGTGATCAGGAGCTGTTCGGCCAGATCGCGGATGGCGGCGCCGGGATCGGGGAAGAGCACGGTGTGCTCGGCGATCCGCGTCATGTCGTTGCTGCTCAGCAGCGGGTGGCCCGGCCGCACGACCACCGCCACCCGCTCGGAATAGAGGTGGTTGAAGCTGAGGCCGGCCATGCTCTCCTGCGGGCCGAGTCGACCGACCACCAGGTCCAGCTCGCCGCCGCGCACCAGCTCCAGCAGATAGGGATTGGGCCCGGTGACGATGCGCAGGGCGACCTCCGGGGCGGCCTGCTTGAAGCTGGCCACGGCGCCGGGAATGATGCGCGCGGCCACGCTGGGCAGGGCGCCGAGGGTGAGCACCTGCTGGCCCTCGGCCCCCGCCTCGGCGATGCCGTCGAAGCCCTGCACCAGGCTGGCCAGGGCCGCGGCGGCGTGGTGCAGCAGGGTCTCGCCTTGCGGCGTCAGCACCACCCCGGCGCGGCCGCGCTCCATCAGCCGGGCCTCGGCGATTTCCTCCAGCTCCTTCAGGGTCTTGGAGACGGCCGGCTGGGTGACCGCCAGCACCTCGGCCGCCTGCTTGACGCTGCCGCGGCGCGCGACCTCGACGAAGGTGCGCAGGTGGCGAAGCTTGATCCGGGGGTCGAGCATGGCTGCATGACTGTCAGGTTATCGCCGCGGTCGAAAACCTAATTTTACACGACGGAAGCGATCGCGCAGTCTTGCCGCTTGCCCGTCGCCGGCGTGCCGGGCGGGAGACGGCAGATGGCGGGCGCGGGCGGCCGCGATGCGAGGGAGCCGAGGGATGCAGTCAGCCCTGATCGACGGGCGGGTCATCGAGTACCGGCTGGAGGGGCCGCCGCCGGACGCGGCCGCGGGGCCGCAAGCCGGGGCGGAGGCGCCGCCGGTGCTGGTCTTCGCCAATTCCCTGGGGACTGACCTGCGGGTCTGGGACGCGCTGCTGGCGCATCTGCCGGCCGGCCTGCGCGTCCTGCGCTACTCCAAGGCCGGGCACGGGCTCAGCGACCTAGCCGGCACGCGCTCGATCGCCGCCCACGCCGAAGACCTGCGGGCGCTGCTCGACCATCTGGGCATCGGGCGGGTGACGCTGGTCGGCCTGTCGGTCGGCGGCATGATCGCCCAGGCGCTGGCCGCCGCCGTGCCGCTGCGCGTCGCCGGCCTGGTGCTCTGCTGCACGGCGCACCGCATCGGCACGCCGGAGATCTGGGACGCGCGGATCGCCGATCTCCAAGCCGGCGGCCTGGCCGCGCTGGCCGACGCCGTGATGGAGCGCTGGTTCTCCCCCGCCTTCCGCGCCGAGCGGCCGGGGGAGCTGGCGCTCTGGCGCAACATGCTGGTGCGCACCCCGGCCGCGGGCTACGCCGCGCTCTGCGCGGAGATCCGCGACGCCGACCTTACCGAGGCCGCCCGGGGCCTGCGCGCGCCCGCCCTCTGCGTCGCCGGCAGCGCCGACGGCTCTACCCCGCCGGAGGTGGTGCGCGGCCTGGCCGAGCTGATCCCCGGCGCCGCCTTCGAGATGATCGAGGGGGCGGGGCACATTCCCTGCGTCGAGGCGCCGGAGCGGCTGGGCGCCGTGATTTCCGGCTTCTTGCGGGAGCGGGGTCTTGGCTGAGCGCGAGGCGGCCTACCGGCGCGGCCTGCGCACCCGGCGCGCCGTGCTCGGCGACGCGCACGTCGACCGGGCCGAGGCGCGCAAGAGCGACTTCGACGCCGATTTCCAGCGCTTCATCACGGAGGGCGCCTGGGGCTCGGTCTGGTCGCGGCCGGGGCTGACGCCGCGCGAGCGCTCGCTGGTGACCCTGGCGCTGCTGGCCGCCGGCGGGCATCACCGGGAGGTGGCGATGCACGCGCGCGCCAGCGCCAACACCGGCGCCAGTCCCGAGGATCTCAAGGAGGCGCTGCTGCACGTCGCCGTCTACGCCGGCGTGCCGGCGGCCAACGAGGCCTTCCGCATCGTTCGGGAGGCCCTGGAGGAGAGCGGCCGGCTGCCGCCGGCGGCGGGAGACGAAGGACCATGAGCGAGCGCCCCGACATGCCTGCAGGCGGCAATCGGCCGCCCCAGGTCGCGCCGCTGATCGAGCGCGACCTGTCCCGGCATCCGCCGGCCCTGGCGCCGGCCTACAAGACCTCCGTGCTGCGCGCGCCGCAGCGCCCGCCGGTGGCCTTCGAGGCGACCCTGTCGGAGACCAGCGGGCCGGTCTTCGGGCCGCAGGCCCTGGGGCCGCTGGACCACGACCTGCTGCGCAACTTCGCCGGGACCGGCGCGCCGATCGGGCCGCGCATCCTGGTGCACGGCCGCCTGCGCGACGAGACCGGCCGCGGGGTGCCGGGCGCGCTGATCGAGATCTGGCAGGCCAATGCCGGCGGGCGCTACCGCCACCGCAACGACGGCTACCGCGCCCCGCTGGACCCCAACTTCGGCGGCTGCGGACGCACGCTGAGCGACGGCGAGGGCCGCTACGCCTTCCGCACCGTGATGCCCGGGCCCTACCCCTGGCCCAACGGCGTCAACGACTGGCGCCCGGCGCACATCCACTTCTCGATCTTCGGCCCGGGTTTCGGCCAGCGCCTGGTCACCCAGATGTACTTCGAGGGCGATCCCCACATCCCGCTCTGCCCGATCCTCAACGCCATTCCCGATCCGGCCGCGATCCGCAGCCTGATCGCGCCGCTCGACATGGCCGAGACCGTGCCGATGGACCTGCGCGCCTACCGCTTCGACCTGGTGCTGCGCGGCCGGCGCTCGACCTACTTCGAGACCCGGCCGGAGGGCAACTGAGATGAATGACCGCCTTAAGGAGACGCCCTCCCAGACCGCCGGGCCCTACGTCCACATCGGCCTGGCGCCCGCCCTGGCCGGCGTCGACGGCGTCTACCCGGCCGACCCGGGCGGCGTCATCGCCGGGCCGCGCACGCCGGGCCGGCGCATCCGCGTCTCCGGGCGGATTCTGGACGGCGACGGCGTGCCGCTGCGCGACGCCGTGATCGAGATCTGGCAGGCCGATTCCAACGGCATCTACAACTCGCCGGTCGATCCGCGCCACGCCCGCTGCGCGCCCGACTTCGTCGGCTGGGGGCGCTGCGCCACCGACTTCGACAGCGGCCGCTTCGTCTTCGAGACGATCAAGCCGGGCCCGGTGCCGGGCCCGCGCGACACCCAGATGGCGCCGCACCTCAACCTCTGGATCGTCGCGCGCGGCATCAATCTGGGCCTGTCCACGCGCCTCTATTTCCCCGAGGAGGCGGCGGCCAACGCCGACGACCCGGTGCTGCGGCGGGTCGAGAACCCGGCCCGCCGGGCGACGCTGATCGCCCATGCCGAGCCCGAGGCGGGCGAGGTGCGGGACTACCGGTTCGACATCCGCCTGCAGGGCGCGGACGAGACCGTCTTCTTCGCCACCTGAGGCCGGCCGCCGCCATGTCCGACTCCTGGATCTCCGGCCCTTGGCCCGCCTATCTCGGGGGCCTGTTCGGCGACGCGGAGGTGGCCGCGCTGGTCTCGGCCGAGGCGCAGGTCGCCGCGATGCTGCGGGTCGAGGCGGCGCTGGCGGCGGCCCAGGCGGAGCTGGGGCTGATCCCGCCGCCGGCGGCCGAGGCGATTGCCGCGGCCTGCGCCGAGGCGCGGCCGG
>CAJNJA010008259.1:0-15571 GCA_905231915.1 Symbiodinium necroappetens
TCTGCTGGAAGAGGCCAGTGCCTTTAAAAAATATTTTGGGCCAGGTCCGAGGCCCGCGCGGGTTGCCATTAATCTGAGGGGGTTTATTAATCAAGAGTTAACATTACATCTATCTAAAATGCGGTCTTGAGGTCTATGGGCTTTTAACACGGTTTAGGGCCGAAGGGTTAAGGCTTCTTAGGGTTTATTTCGATCACGGTGTCGTTTGCCCCAGGATCTCTCCAGCACGGCGCTCTTTTCACATTCTTTTTGTTTCAGGATTAAGTTTCTTGTATAGACGATCTGACAGTAAGTGAAAGGGTTGTTCTACATTAGGGTCCCCTCTATAGGATGTCGAAGGAGGACCTGAAAAGGATCCTTACAATCTTTCACCGCCCCCCCCCGCCAAACTCAAACACAAAAACACCCTCGAAGCTGTAAGAGCCCTGCCCGAAACCCTGAACACTTAAACTTTTGAAACAGTCTGAAGCCCTACTCTCTAAAATCGTCAAACACTTATGCTGTACAGCCCAAAGGCCCTGAAACCCAGCGAAGAAGCCGGCAGTCGCCTGCTAAGTGGGAGCTTCAGAAAATAGGCCTTCGCCCTTGAACTGAGGTTCAACTCTTATAGGAACCCTGCTTAAAAAGAACCCCTGATGTACTAGGTTGCAGAAAACCCGCATCCCTAACCCTACTATAGGACTTGTAGTAGCCCTTCTTTCTATACGCTGCATAGTCACCCTTTATAGAAACCCTTCTAGTATCCTTTCCAGCAACCTTATGGACGTCCTAAGTTTAAGGAAGCCGCTAAACCCGAAACCCTGAACCTTAAGCCCTAAACCCTAGACCCTAAACCCTAAACCCAAAATCGCCAAAACCCTGAATTCGCTCTGGAAGGCTCCCAGCTCCGAGCCGAGTCGACCGCATCTTCGCGGCAGCTTCCAGAAGTGGAGGCAGGGCGTTCAGTTGGGTTTAGGGTTTAGGGTTTAGGTTCGTTTGGGCTGTAGGATTCAGATGGGCGGAGGGCTTATTGTGTTGAGGATTTAGGGTTCAATGGGTTCAGGGTCTAGTGAAAGTCTTTAGGGTTTAGGTTTCACATTGGTTCAGGGCTTAGGGCTTAGGCACCGCATTGGGTTTTTGTGGGTCCACCGGGCCTTTGGCACAAGGCTTCTGAGGTTGATGTAGCCTTGGGTGTTCTTGGTTTGCAGTACTTTTAATTTTTGGGACTGGGAAATCGGATCTTGGCGCGTGAACACCTCAAGGATCGTAGACTCAAGCCAGCTGCCCTGGCGACACAATCAGTGTGACGAGCCTAAACCTAATCCTAGACTTAAGCCAAAAGCCTAAACCGCAAAAATCTGAACAGATTAACCCTCGATCGTGCCAGGACCGTGCAGCTGCCGTCGCTGTAGCCGCGGCCTCCATCGCCGCATCTGCTGAGAAAGCATTGGCGACGCTTGCCGCTGAGGGCGCTCGAGCTGCAGCAGACTTCGATGGGATCATGCTTAGGGACCCCAAAAGGACACAAAGCAGAAGCCTTTACTACCTTATTGGGCTTGGCTATCAGCGTATTTGAATGGGATACCCCTATCCTGATTTTTGCTTACTCGAACTGGGAGAAATAGGAGCCAGGCTAAGGAGAAGATGTTACAGGCCATCGCGATGCTTTAGCTGCAGCAAGGGTATTGCCGGAATCCACAATAGCAGCAATAGCAGTTGTAAAACTAGGAACAGGCCTAGCAGCAGCAGCAACGACAACAAAACCCAGCAATACACAGCAACATAATGGAGCTCAATTATGTTCCAGTGCCGCAAGCAGTGATGACGAAGAGCTCCAGAAATGAGAATGCAGTAGCCTGATGCCCCAACGAACCCTAAACCCTAATCCCGATATCGCCAAGGCTCCAGGGAGGTCTCCCTTGACCCACGGACGTCGAGACAACTCAGAGAGTCTCAGGCTCGTGTAGGGTTTTTTTTGTTGGGGGAAAGGGTTTAGGGTAAAAGGGGGGATATCAAATTCCTGAACGTTCCTTTAAAGCGTTGCATCAGCCTGCGCTTAAATCCAAAGCTTCGCACCCCGAGACCCCGGTGCGAAAGATATCTACAGCCAAAACAAAAATGCTGATAGGTACCTAAGATGTCTGAAACTGAACCTGGAAAGCGGAGACCAGGGGATGATCCTCGAGCCTGGCTCGTGCTGACTCCATCTCCTTTCTGAAGGGGTGAATCCCACACCCTAAATCGGTTCAGGGGTTCAGGGGTTTCGGGTTTACGGTTTAGGGTTCAAGGTTTAGGGGTTTAGGGCACAACCCTAAGCCTCAAGCCCATCTAAGCCTAAACCCCAAAACGGAATACGTAGGTGATGGTGTACGTCGGTCCCCTATTTAATCCGAGCACGGCATCAGAGGCGCCCAAGAAATGGGGTTTGAAGGTAAATTCCACTGCCTACTCTCCCAAAGCCCTAAAATTAATCCCAAGAAACCCGTATAACACGATGAACATCGGCATCTGGGGGACACATGGATTCACTTTGAAACTTTGAAAGGAGGCTTCTCGTGGTGAGCAAGACCTTGCAGAGGTGCAGGTGATGATCGTCACGTGGCCCAGAGAACAGATGTGTATTTGTTTCTGCTGCCGTTACAGCACTTATCGCCATTATAAACCTTGGTGGGGTTTCATTAGTATTGCGACGGTGTGCAGCGTCGGTTCTGTCGAGATCAGGTTCGCAGATTCCATTCCTTGTCCGATGTGTTTCTGTTTTGTAGGGGTGCAGCACACTTTCGGTATTAGTAGCAGTAGCAGTGCATTGACAGAAGCCTTTTCAAAGCACATTGCAAAGCTATGCTCCAAGTCACGTGAAGGAGTCCCGCAAGCATACCAAGGCCACATGGTGTGTATGTATACATGCAGGACGCATGCATGCATGCATGCATGCATGCATGCATGCATGCATGCATGCATGCATGTACGAATGTAGATGTTTTGGTCCAGGTACATTTGTTCATGCGCGCCTGCACAAAAGTGCCAGAGTGTTTGAGGCAGTGTTTATTTCTGTAGCGACGTTTGGAATTGAAAACTATACTTTCAGTATACTTCTTCCTTCCAGCACAACATACTGTAACGGTGTAGACTGCATGGACCAAGGCGGTCATTGTAGTTTCACACATGCAAATGGATACAGGTCGAGCCTTACAGATAAGGCGCGCACTACCCCTTCCCAAACCCAAAGTCATCGACATGATAGGAAACTAGCCCCCCGTTAAACTCGCCATTTTCGGAGTTTGTTGCGTAGTCCCAAGGCTAAAGGTATAGCACCACCCCAACATACATGAGGAGTGCTCTGGCGCTATTTGCTTGCTGCGGCTCACGGCTGCAGGAGTGCACGAGGACCCTGCCGGGAGACAGACACATGCCCACGAACGGACAGAAACAGAGCGACACACACAAACAGAGGCTGCCCTCGACAGCCTTAGCCGCAACAACTGATCTTCAAACCGGTTTTGGGTGCAGCAGTTTTGAATCCTGAATGGTAGACCTCAGCAGACTTCTAGTTGTCTCAATGCTGTAAATGTCTTGACCCTGCAACGTCTTCGCCCAGTGCATATAGGTAGACTTTGACTAATCGATCAGCTTGGTTCTTGCTAGAGAGCAGCTAGAGCAGCTAGATTGTTGATCGAACGAATCCTGTTGTTGCTGATGTAATGCAATCGGTTGGAGTTCATGGCGATCTTGAAACACGCCGACTGGGTTAGCAGAACACACTTTGGGATGATTCAAACCGATAGAACAAGTCTCGCCCACTTCAAGTCTTCACTTGCAGATAGTAAAATCCTGATCACAAGGGCGCTTGGACTGCGGACACCCGACACAGTCCTGCAATTTTCTCATGATCGACTCGTAAATAGAATCGCCCGAAGCACTTCCAGCTGTGACGGCGGAACCCTAAGCTAAGCCCTCAAGCCTAAACCTTTCCTGTTTCATCTCACCCTAAACCCTAAAAGCCCTCAACCCTAAACCTTACCTGTTTCATCTCCAGGTCGTGCAGGCCACCGTGCAGCGAGGGCGCTGGGTCCTGGAAGACCTTGCGTGCCTTGGCGTCGAACACCAGAAACCTGTGAACCGTCAGCAGGCACGGTCTAGGGGTTTAGGGGTCTAGGGGTTTAGGGTTTAGGGGTTAGGGTTTAGGGGGTTTAGGAGTTTAGGGGTTTAGGGTTTAGGCTAGTTTTACCTCTTCAGAAAGTGCATGGGTGGGGGATCCTTGCTAATTAACTCTGAACCCTTCTGGACTCAAGCCCGAAACCCCCAAAGGACCTGCGAGCAAGGAGTCCGACTGTGCCAGAGAACCCAGATGAACTGCAGCAAGATATCAGGTTTGAGAAAGCCGGAAGATCTGGCTCTGATAGTCATCATGGTGGCTGCTAGTAGCTAGTTGCAGATGTTCTTTGCACGAGCTGCCAAGTATCGACCAAGCATCGTGCTTTCTCTGACATGAACGGTGTAATATGAGCCTTTGTGTATGCTGAGCCAGAGAGATTGAGTTTTCTCTCCATGTGACAGTCGAGGACTGTGATGCGTGCGGCCGTGGAGGGCATCTGTGCCATGGCATGGAAGCGACGAGCTTTGAGGTTTAGGGGCTGGGGTTTAGGTTCAGGGTATCGTTCGTGGCCTAGGGTGTGCTGTAACAGCTTTCTGATTGGAGGTTTGATCGGCCTCTGCTTGGTTCCTCCCATAGCCTCTCGCGCACATAGCTGCTACTATCGCTATCGGCACTTTTTCCGCCACCCTTGTTCAGACAGCCCTTGGGGTTGATATCATGTTCAGGTGCTACTGCCACGATGACGGGTTTTTATGCTGCTCGGATTGGCGTAGTCTCATCACGAACTCGATCTTCGAGTTTGCGTTTAGGGCTTTAGGGTTTTATTTGGATCAGGGGTCCCTTCTAGGGGTCCCTCCTGTTGTCCCTTAATTTTTAGGGATTTGGGGTTTAGGGTTTCGGGGTTTCGGGGCCCCTGGAAGCGATGTCAGGTTCTCCCTTGGAGGCCGAGGAGGAGGTGCTGGAAACTTTGGAGGCAGCTGCGCGGAGAACCTCGGGAGCTTAGTAAATGAATACTAATACTATATAACACTGATACTAGTACTAAAATTACTAAAGCCGGTACTGTACCAATACTAATACTAAAACTAATACTGATGCTTAGGGGTTCAGGGGCTGGCTATTAGATGTTGGGGCCCTTTTTGGCTTTCGCAGGCTTTAGGACTCAACCCTACACTCTACATTTTCTAAAGGGGTTCTAGGTGAACGGAGCCGGAATCACCGGAGTTTGTTCCTTCTCTTTGGGGCCAAGCTTTCAGCTTGGTATGGTGAAGCTCAGCTCTTCACTGCCATTCGTGAACAGAATCTGCAGTGTGTGGTGTCGGACGTCTTGAACCAGAAGCAGCAGACCCTGACCACAAGCCCTGTACTCCCTCCAATAGCCGTCTAAGACTCTAAGCTTACAAGCCGTAGTCGCAGAATTCCAGGACAGGATGCGAAACCCTCAGCCCTTGCCAACTGAATCGTCCCGAAGCCAAAGGATTGGGGCAGCAACAGCTGACGCAAGTGCTGGCTGTGCCTCTCCACGACACAAGCAACTCATGGACTGTCCTCGGCTTGGGGGGCGTTCTTGTTGCTGCGGGAGGGTGGGGGTGGTGGTGTCCACCATCATCCCTGCCATCATCACGACCATCATCATCATCATCATTACCACTGGCAAGTCAGTTTAGCCAACGGTAGGAGTTGAGGGAGCAATGAAGCCAACACCAGGAGCAATGGCAGCCGCAACATCATCAAGAAACAGACAACGTGGGACGTTGGGGCGAAGCGACGGAGGAAGAACGACAACAACACTACGACCAGGTTTGACAAGACGACAACCAACGTCACCTCAGCCGCGGCAACAGCAATATGTCAGAGCTGGACCAGACGCACCTGTACCATTGGCAGGACTTGCACTGCCCTCGGACTCGCTGCCCACTGTGGCTTGACTGGAGTGCTCAAGCTTCTTGGCCGCTTGAGACAGCACGGTTTGTGCTAAGTTTCAGGGGTAGTTTCTAGTGTGTGTCTGTTGCTTCTACTATCTGCTATCAGCTTATTACTGGAAGTGGTGGCCATAGCGGCGGTGCCAGTCTTAACTCGCAGTGTTCGTTTGGTATTGGTGGTAAGACCAACATGAGCAGTCGCATTTGTACCTGTATGAGTTAGGGCACTGGTATGTGTATAAGCTGGTATAAGTTATCAGCACGAGACTCCCCAGGTCCCAGAGAGGAGTAAGAGTGCAGTGGTGTCTGTCGGTTTAAACATATGATGATCAGCTTTGAGTGAGGAGGCTCGGTCGATGCCCGTGGCTAGAGGTCAACTTTTGTTAGCACTCTCTGATCTGCTGCAGATGCACCGAGAGGACCCGAATCCCCAAGATCCCTGAAGCCCTGAGCCCTCAGGCTCTTGGTGGATGCTGGAGCTCCGGTGAGCCAGCCGAGACTTCCACCGTCGCTCGTGCCACGAGGTCCGACGAGACCCGAGAAGGGGGGGCGGAGCAGACTCGACGTGGCTCCCGTTTGATGTTCCATATATTGATATTCGATGTATACTGCTACCACAATCAACGCCGCAAGACGACTACCGTAATGAATCAGAGGTTGCCATAAATGTCGGGAGGGGGGAGGGAGCTTTTGACAGACTGGCAGATATTGTAACAGTCACCAAGGAATAGCAGGCGGAGTCGGGGCTTGTTGCCGTCTTGCTGGTCTTGTGTTTTTATTTTTTGCTTTTTGCGTTTTATTAGTGTCTGTCTTGGTATTGTCGTTATTGTTTTTCTTATTGTTGCATTTTTGGCATTGTGACTCCTCGTCTTGGCGTTCTAGGTCTGATTTGTTTTCGGTGTTTTTTTTGTGTCGATTTCGTATTTCTACTTGTAGGTTTAGTTGTGGCAGCGGTGGCGGAGTGATGTTTTTGCTGTCGTTGAGGGCCCTTCTTCATGGCTGCAGGTTTGTTTCTATAAAAACATCCATCCCTAAACCCTACCTAAACCCTAACCCCTATAAACCCTATAGACCCTATAACCCCTATAAACCCTATGATCATGGCGTGCTCTCAGTCAGTGCGAGAAAATGACCCGCGCCTTGCCAAGAAGACTCTAGGACGGAAGTCTCGAACTCGGAACGTATGCATATTACAGTCTACTGCAGTATGTTATCGTATAATAGTTCGTACAGTATAGTCTATATTATATTCGGTATATTATGGTATGTTGTAGGTATATGATATCATAGTATCTGCGAGGCGATTGCAGCCCTCTGTCCCTCGCAGTGGCCGGTCACCACTTTCAGTGCATCGAGCTGCTTATTGCAAGTGGCTCCTGGGCTGCCAATGCCTTTGGCGATATTGGTCTTAGGGTTTAGGATTTAGGGCTCTAGGGTTTTTGGGGCTTAGGGCTTTTGGGTTCTTGGGTTTAGGGCTTTGGGGCTTTTGGGGTTTAGGGCTTTAAGGTTTTTTTTGGGTTTAGGGCTTTAGGATCGTTGGGGTTGAGGGCTTTAGGGTTCAGGTGTTTACTGGATGACGGACATAGAACTTTTCGGGAGCTTTACTTTCCAGGCTTTCAGCTGCCGGATTTAACTCTCAACGGACAGTCGGCGTTGCGCAACTTGTCGCCATCCAAGATGAGCCCCAATTAGTTAGTTTGTCTGCAAAAAATTCTGGAATCTGGAACACGACACAGGTGCCGACCCATTCGATGACCGCGTCGATGCGATTTTGCTGGACATGCTCTCGGACGACTGGCTGGAAGCACGCTGGTTCCAGGTCCGGCAGGGGGCAAACCTGTAGACCTCTATTTGCGCAGGTTGTCGCAGTTGTTCGTGATGGCAACACTCGTGATTTCCTTCGGGCTGCGTTTCTTTCGGTGTTCAGGTGTCCGGTTCGTGAAGGTGTGGACTGGACCTTTTCCTGCTGCGGAGTTGTGTGCTGTGTGTAGACATGAACGTTCGAAACCTTTTGCGTTGCGGGGCATGAAAGTTTGACTCAGTTTGACATTTGACCACTTTCGGTGTGGAGTGGCCGGAGCACTCGGGATGCATGAAGGTTTGACCTCTTTCATGCTGCCTTGCTTTGGGAATGGGATGTCAGGAGGCGACTTACGTATCGTGACTTTCATGCTGCTTTTCTCTGTGAGTGTGGTGTTGTGGAGCGGGTCCTGAGGCACTCGTCGTGCATGAAAAGTTTGGCTACTTTGGTGCAGTGTCGCTCTCGGTCGGGGGTGGGATGGAGAGGCACAGATGATGCAGGAAGGCTTGGCCATTTTGGTGCTGCGCTGCTCTTGGGCATGGGGGTCTTGTGGAGAAGGTCTGGGCAAGACAAGCCTTGAACCCTTAACACCGAGATCATTAACTCGAAGTCGTAGGCCGAATGCCCCGAACTCCCGAACCCCTGTTCAGGAACCCTAAGCCCCTAAACCCTGAACCCCTGTTCAGGAGAAGGTCTTGCGAATGCTGGAGGTGGCGCGATCACAAAGCCAGGCCTGGATTATCATCCCGAGTTGCCACACCGGTGTGGCGGCGGCGGGCTACAGCCTTTCAGGGTCAAGGCAGTTTGTGGTTCGCCGACTTTCGGCTTGTGATGATGATGACGACGATGACGACGGTCATGGTTATTTTGGGAATGATGAGCAGGATACACGATGGTGTACGGCGTTGCCCGAACGCTTAAAGTTGTTGTAGTCTCGGTCCAACAAGAGCCCCGTCTCCAGAGCCCCGGAGCCCGAATATTTCAATCCCAAATCTACCAATCTTGGATCCGACAACAACCCTACCATCCTTCCCATGTCGGCTTGTTCATGCGTATAGTATCATATAGAAAGAAGTACTATAGCATAGTCGAGTATAGTATCGTATCGTATCGTATAGTCCGTGAAGGTTGACGCGCAGACACTGGCACGGCTTGGGGCCAGCTTCGATGGGTCTCCGGATCAGGCTCCAATGGGCTTTTTTGGGGGAGGATCCAGGGTTCTTGGATTTTGGAATGTTTAGGATCTAGGATGCGGTGTTGGGACTTGGGATCCACTGTTTAGGACTTGTCGTAGGTTGTTAGGGTTCTAGGCATTCTAGGGCTCGGTTGAGGTTCTGTTGGGTTGCATTTAAGTCGTGCCTGCCTGGTCTCTCGTCAAGTACTATGCATGTCAATCGTTCTACCCTCCTACGAGGTGGCGCAGCTACGGCGGCTGCTGACGTACAGCCAGGGGCCTGGGTTCAGTGGGAGCATCGGTCTAAACCGGGAGAGGTGAGGCGATGGGACTCGGTGTATTCGGGTTCAGTTGAGACACCCTAAAATTAAACTCTAAGCCCTACAGCTTAAACCCTGAACCCTACAAGCCTGCCTAAACTAGGCCCTCCCGACTGCTGCAGGACGGAAAAAGGCCCTCAAAAAAAAAAACCTGAACCCTAAACCCTAAACTTTAACCCTTAAAGTTTCTCCGAGACGGCCTTCTCCAACACACCAGCAGCCGAAGGGCTGCTCCGGTTTCGCGGCAAGAGGTCCTGAACTTTTCATCCGCTCCTTACAAAAATAGCCCTACATCATACGTTGAAAGGTATGTGTGCGTTTACAGAGTATACCGGTTTTATGAATGTAAATACATGAATGTAAATACAAACATAAGAGCAAAAGTATACATACACGAACACATTAATCGGTAAACATACATGCACACATCCATCCATCCATCCATCCATGCATGCATGCATGCATGCATGCATGCATGCATACATACATATGTGTTTTCTATATATATATATATATAGAATGTTTCCATTCATATGAAACCAAGAATGTGCATGCATGCATACGTATATACACACAGCTGCAGACACACACACACACAGAGAAACACAGACGTGTTGCCCTTGATCCACCTGGAAAAGCCCTGAGCCTTCATCCTCGCTGATCCTCCGATCCTCTAAGGTGCCGATCCCAACGTCAAGGTCTGTCCAGTGACCTTCGACCCCACCTCCGAGGCAGGCCTCTTTGTTTTGCAGTTTAGGATTACGATTGTTGAGTGGTCTACGGAGTACGGTTTAGGAATGTGCAGAACCTCCGTCTGGCCATGTACGAAAACAGCGGAGTGCGGTTGGGGCTGGCATTGCAAAGGCTTCAGGGCGCTAGACCCGTCGGAATGCGCGACGATGACATCGTCTGTAATGTGCGAATATAAGAAACCCACTCAAGCCGCGAACGTGGAGTAGGAAACCTTGGACTTGTATTAGCGGCCATCTGTCTACTATACCGGCCTAAATAATTGCTACCAACACTGTTTTGGGGGTTCCATATAACAAATATAGTGTAATGGGCCCCAAAACCCTATTCCAACAAGAAAGGCCCCTAAAGTATGTCGTTCGTGCCCGATAAAGCAGTCCTCTGACAGAGGCTGCGATCCCACTGCTGAGCAGCGCAGCCGCGGCCGGCCACAAGGACAAGTGCAGATGGTCACGTTTAGGGCTTTAGGGTTTAGGGTTTAGGGTTTAGGGTTTAGGGGTTTAGGGTTTAGGGTGCAAGTGATCTCATACGGAACTAGGGCAGCCTCAAAGCAGCAGTGACGATTCGAGGATTGGAGCGACTTGGTGAAGACATGTGGTGAAAGCACGGAACCAATTGCTTTCTGCGTTTGGTACAACACGGAAGGAGCTGGTCTCCATGCTTCTGGAGCATGGTGCCACTGCGCGGGGTCTCAGAAAGGGTTTCAACTATCGGTAGGCAGACTAGCGGACAGCGCCTTCGCTGGGGGGCACGATAGCAACGTTTACCATAACTACCCATATACAGTTTCATTCAGTATGATATTCTCGTATAACTGCATATCTATATGCATATATATATATGTATATATACACACACATGCACAAAACCACACTGGATCATATGCAATACATAAACATACGGAGTATACATAGATACATATATATATATACACACAAATGCACACACAATTTTTAGTATGTATAAGTATCTAATATCTACGATCTGGCATCTAATACCTACATAAATATCTAATACTTGATATTCCAATATAGAACATAGAAGACGGATGATATAATTTAGAATACACAGCATGAGTACATACATACATACATACATACATACATACATACATCCGTCCATCCATGCATGCATGCATGCATACATATATACATACATACATATATATATATATATTTATATTTACGTGTTTATGTATGTACTTATGTATGTATGTATGTATGTATGTATGTATGTATGTATGTATGTATGTATGTATGTATGTATGTATATATGCATAGACACATAGATACACAGGTCTATAGATATAGATACATATATATATATATAAGAGAGAGAGAGAGAGAGAGAGAGAGAGAGAGAGAGAGATGGAGCTGGCTTGACAGGTCAAAATCCTTTGTCCTCAGCTGCTCGGGGGTCATCTTCCGTGCTGTCGCATGCCCCACGAGGGTCTAAGACTAGCTAAACTTCAAGACCCAAGCATATGATGGTGTATTACATAATCGTATAAGAGCATCTATCGGAATGTTATAGTATCTTACCAGTGACGTATACGAGCTTCCTGAGCTCCATGCCAGAGAGCTCACAGTCCCTGTAGATCTTGCAAAGCTATGACAAGATGCCCCCCCCCCCCGCTTCAGACAAGGTCGACAGCCATGCCGTGAGCCTGGCAAAGGGGACGGCTGCTGAAGATGTCCTGACGCATGGCTCAATTATCCTTCCAGGGTTCTATAGCCTAAGCTATAAATCCCAAAACCCAACAGGAACCCTTTCCCCTGAAATTACAAGGCAGCTTAAGCCCTGCAAGCCCTAGCATTGACATTTTGGTCAAGAGGAGCGAAGAAAGAACGCCCTCGACATAGAAACTGGATACATCGCGCCTCCGTTTGGGATCTTGTATTTCAAGCCTGAGCCGCGAAGCCGCCCTGAACCCTTCGAACATTTAGCCCCAGGCGTCGCCGGGCGCAGTCCCAGCTGCAATGTGCTGCCAACGCACTGGACCTCGCCACTCTGGTGCAGCTGCTTGGCCGGGATTTCGGCCTGTGGGGGCTCCTTCCCTTCGTGCACGTGGAAGTATTGTTTCTGGACAACCGCGGCTCCTAAACCCTGAACCCTAAAACCCTAAACCTTGAACTCTTAGAGCAGCTATGTTTGGTTATCTTGGACGCTTTTTTTTCCGAGGTTTTCGCTCTTCACCTCGTCTCCCTTGCGTTTGCTAGGGGTTCTCATTTGCGCCGAAGGCACAGAGAGTCGGGCAAGTTTGGCGATAGCTCTTTTATTGATCCTGGAGCCCGAATCGACAGAGCTCCGGGACATTGCTAGATTCGGCTAGATCTTTCCATTTCTCACCGTCATTGTGATCTTGCAAGGCATGCCGGCAGGCGTTCTGTGCAGGGGCATGCACGATACTATATGATGTTCTATATAAGTACTATATACTATACTGTGGGATACACTATAATATACCTGAGTTGTCGTCACTGCAGGCCTTGGTAGCCCTCCCACACCTGCTTCTGCTGAGGTTGGTGGAGGCAGGTGTGCACCCGGAGTCTTTGCTGCGGGCCTCTTGTCACGCAGTTAGTGGTCCCAGGATGAAAATGCAGGATGTATACGGTGGGGAGATGCTGCCTATCTTCACTGTTCCAGCTGTCTGAGTGCAATATGTCAGGGATGTCACGTGCACATCACGATGTAAATAGAGGATGCAGGCAAGGGGTTTTCCCAGTCAGATCCACCATCACTACTACCCAGTACTACTGCTACTGCTACACTTGTGGTTCGTTGCGTTATTCTTCTCGAAGCAACGAGGATCGCTGGACTCTCCTCACTTTCGCTGCACGCCTTGCAGCGGAGTGGGATCCAGGTGCGACCCTGGCAGCCTGGCGGCAGCAATTCCCGACTGCTGGGCTTGACCATTTCAATAGGGCCTTAGTCTTCTTTTAGAGTATAATCTCATGTATAATTATGCTGTACCCTCAAACTCCAGTCTATCGAGACAGTCGGCACATTACCTGCACGAGGATTCTCAGATTTGTGTAGAGGGTCCGAGAGTTGAATTGAATAGGAAGGATTTCCGTCGGTGGGCAAGATATGTTTTCAGGATACCTGGGGCGACGATCCCACCTGATCTGCTGCTTCCAAGAATGCTTCTGAGTTGAGGCAGGTCCCTCAGCCTTAAACCCTAAACCCTAAACCCTAATTTTGCCCTAAACCCTAAACCCTAAACCCTATAAACCCTAACTTTCTTTTAAACAAACACTAGTTTTGCAAGTGCTCGGCAGGTGCAGGTTTTGCTCAACGCATCCGCCAAGCCGGACACTCGAGATGCCGAAGGCTTGGCCAGTCCTGATGCCTCAAACCCTTTAGAGTTTAGGGCTTAGGGTTTAGGGGTTTAGGGTTTAGAGTTTAGGGCTTTGGGCTCTTGAGGTTTAGGGCAAGTTGAGGGCTTCATACTAACTTGGTTGTTAAAGTAGTGTCAACAAAGATAGATCCAGGCTTGGGGGGAAACGCAGGAGGGTTCTGGGGAGGCAACGCGGACTGCGGTGGGAAGAGGACGAATGTGTGCAGCACTGTGGCGACAGCACCATGGCACAGTTTAGCAGATCTCACAAGCCGGGATTACCGACAAAGCCCCGAGCAGCCGAGTAGCCCCAAAACGCTCGAAATATGCACGGCACTGCGGTGGGAGCGCGATTGACCAAGTTGGGAAGACCCAAAGTCCCGGTGAAACTGAATTCAGTGGGCACAGCCCGAGGTGGACTGTGGAAAAGTGCAATCTTTGTGAAAAAAGTTGAAGATGCGCAGCGCGCCACATGGTATCCGCAGCGCCCTGGCTTTCGCATGCGCGGGCGCCTCACGGTTCAGCAGCCATGCAAATCCCTTCATTCCTAATGTCGTCTGACCGCAAGAACCGCATATACCACACTGTACAAGTTTGGGGAAGTACAAACGAACGAAAGAGAAGAAGGCAGGTGTCAGAGGTACTGTCATTGCATTGAATGGATCGACCATCTACATGCCATGGTAGAATCATACCACAAACGAATTCTATTGCTACGTTGGTATCATTGTAGATTCGTGACATAGAAGCTTAAATTATTGCCAATATTATGGAGCCAAAAGCCCAAACCCTATGCTAATCATGAAGGCATGCAGGCCCCTTATACTAAACCCTCATAGACTCTTAAAAGAACCCTTCCATCCAATAAGATACCCTTGAAAAGAACCCTGTTCGTATTATCAAGGCAACCCTGAACCCTAAACCCTTAGGGTTTAGGGTTTGGGATTTCGGATTTCGGTCTCAGACCCTCAGGGCGCTTCCCCCTGATGTGTGCGGCTGAAGCTGACCGTGCGGATCTCGTGGCCTTGCTGCTGCGTCGTGGAGCTGATGTGCTGTGGCCCAAGGGGCTAAAACTTGGGGGGTATATGATTTGAGTCAGAGGAGCTGTGCCTGTATTAGAAGAGTCGGTTGGAGTTACATAGCTTCGAAGCTAAGGTCGGTTGGCCTCCGAGGCGTCTCTCTAGAAACTGAATGGTTGCGGCCGACATTCTAGTTCGATTGCCGAACCCCCCACTATAACCCTAAACCCTAACGACGAACCAAAAGCCTAATCGTGGGGGTAGTAATAGCGGTAGTCGTAGGCGTAGGTGGTCGTGGTCATGGTCGCGGTCGTGGTAGTGGTAGTGTTAGTGGCAGTAGTAGTCTTCGTCGTATAGGGGTATGACACATTCGTACAGCAAGTCGTACTACAAGACGTGCCACGATAACAACCGTCACACTATTACCGCAAAAGCGTGCTGATATCTCCCTTCCTAACTCTCTTACTTCGTGGTAGAGGACGTATCCTTTAACCTCTTTGGGCTACTCGAATCCCTGCATAAATCCCACAGGCCAACCCTTTTTTTCCCCCATGATCGTGGGACAAGCATAGGCTAAACTGAATCCCTAAACCCTCAATCCTAAACCCTAAACCCTAAACCCTAAAGCCTAGACCCTACATCCTAAACCCTAAATCCTAAACCCTAAACCCTAACTGTCTAAGCCTTTTTTCGGCACTCCCCCGAAGTCCCAGCCGCCTGGAGGTCCATGCGATTGGAAACTCCGGGAGGGCCGTGGCGGCCGTGTCTGCCCTCAGGGGCTCCCTTGCAGTGTTGGAGGCCGGGATCAGAAGTAGGGGTTTAGGGTTTACGGTTTTAGGGTTTTAGGGTTCAGGGTTTAAGGTTTAGGGTTGAGGGTTTAGGTTTTTGTGTTAGCCTTATGGAGTTTACACGGCCATGGGTCTTCGAAGGGTTTAAGGTCTAAGGTTTAGGGGTTTAGGGGTGGGGATTCCTAATTAATGCCCGATTATCATCCGGGTCCTTTTATGAGCCAGGGCTCACTCATTGTGCGTCCTTCATCTCCAGAGGGTGCCCGGATCTCAAGAGGCTTAGGGAGGAGTAGTTTTTACGACTCCATAGGATGAACAAGGTCCGTGCGAACACCATCAGGGCATCCCGCGTCACAACCCTTACGCTTCTTTGCCCCTACAC
>CAJNJA010008260.1:0-10035 GCA_905231915.1 Symbiodinium necroappetens
CAGCAAATGACGGAAGGGTTGGGCAGAAGGCGGCTCACCAGCACATCGTCCTCCTGAACTGTCACGCACCAGATCATCTGTAGGAAGCTGGACAGGAGCCCAGGCCACAAAGAGACCAGGGTCACCCAGATGATAGGCACGCTCTGGTATGCGAGCTCGCCGAAGCGAGGTGCCGGTGAGAAGAGGCCAAAGTCAAGAGACTCCATCCCTTGGCGGGCTTCCAAAGATACAAGGCTGAAGATGCTCGTTGTTGTGTCCCGAGTTGTCTTCTCGGGCCTCGGCAAGCAAAGCACAGGAAGCACAGGAAGCGGAGGCGCTTCGGAATGCAAGTGGCTCGCTCAGTTCTTGGGTCCGGGCATTGCATCGGGCGAGGCGACGGTGACGACATCGCAATGTTCCTGCTCCGAGCCCACCAGCCGGAGCTCATCGCCTCCAGGCTCAGAGCCTTCCTCCAGTACCGGCAGGGTCTCCTCGTTGAAGGTGAACGCGGCATCCAGCACCGTGTCCAGCATTGTCGTAAAATCCGGAGACTGGGTGGCGAAGTCTGTGATCAGGAACTGTCGCAGATCCGCCTGCGCAAGGATTGCAGCACAGAGTGGCACAGCTTAGACAGCTCTGCAAGCAGGTCAAGCTCAGCTGTGGGGGGCCTGCGCCAGCTCTTCGTAAACCTGTTGTGCCTCGGCCTGCGGGTGTAGCTGGGCAGTACGGGCCGCACAGGCACTGAGCAGGAGCTCTCGCGACCCGGCTGCAGCTTTGCGCAGGAAGCCGTCCGGCTTCTCCGCTGCTTGCTGCAGCTGAGTCGTGGTGAGATTATCCAAGGCACCCAGGCGCTCCAAGTCCGTCCAGGAGAAGACGTCTGCACTCGGAGCTTCGGTCACGGGAGCAACAGGTTTGTGGAACATCTCCTTGAGCATGGGGTCTATGACCTTGCGCAGTTGGTTCCGACTGCGTCCCAACTCGTTGAAGGAGAAGCCGAAACGCTGCCCCACCGGCACCACCATGCGTACCATCACGAAGGAGAGCAGAAGGATGCCGATCATGACTAGGACAGGTAAGGAGAGATGGTACACTCCAACGGCGGCGCGTGGTGCATCCTGCCAGAGTCCGAAACCGCTACATTGCAAGAATATGCAAGAATACATGATGAGACAGAAGCTGACATGTCAAGAATCCTTTCTTGAGGAAGACTGCGGATGTTTTCTTGGCGCCCTGTGTCTATGCACCTACTCGGTCTAAGGATTGAAGGGGATGCGAGCTTCGATAGGACAGTCCGGGATTTGAGCTTGATAGATGGGTTTCGGACTTCAGGCGCTACGTCGACTGGGAGTCTACTAACTTTATAGCACCATCGCATGCCCTTCATGGCCTGGGCAAAGCACTGTGTGGCCGAGTCGACAGATGTCAAAACAGGCGTCAGCGTGAGGGTCTCGAAGATGCTTCGCATCGCTTCACTGACCTGCTGCAGGGTAGATGGGTCGGTATGGGTCAAATCTAGGGCCCGAAAGACACTCCAAGAAGCGCCACCTGCAAAGGCCATGGGAAGAGCAGAGAGTCTTCCGTGAGCGGAATTTGACTCAGGTCGAACGCCGTCAGGACGGAGCAGGCAGCCAGCCACTGGGCGGCGATGCGGATCATGACTGTGTGGAGCTTGCTGCTTGCTCTGACGGCTGCTGTTGCGGCCATGGCCGCGACCACGAAGTTGATCGTGGCCTGCCATCCCACTACACTTCCTATTGTCTGATATTCAATGGCAAACTTCCAGCCCCAATATGCAAACCTGAATCTTGGCTTTGCCTGGCACTGAAAGCTGAAAAACTCGCAGCCTTCGTCCCAACATCGATGATGACTGAGGCTACCAGTGGCAAAACAGCACCAGCAGCGCACGGCTCGCATGGCTGCTGGAAGGCACTCCTGGCCCAACCAGCTAGGCATTCTCCACAAAAGAACCCGGTAGAGCCTTCGTCGCAGGCGTTGTCATACTTGCCAAAGCATTCCACTGTGTCATCTTGCGTGCACAGTTGCCCTCCGAGGCAAGCACTAAGGCCAGTGGCTGTGACGGCCGTACACTTCACTGCAAGTGTCACTCCTGTTTGGAAGTAGCCCGGCCGGGCGACAGGCAGCTTGTGGTTCCCCGCCTGAGTGATACCCGCCTGAGTGTGAAAACCACCCAAGCATTGCAAATTAGGAAGGAAAGCACAACTGCCGCACCTGGACAGCAATCCTGCTGCATCCAGAACTGCATAAAATCCTGGCATGCAGAAGCAGTCGGCTAAGTTGGTGGACGCATTGGCACTCTGGGCATTTGTGGGGCACTGGAAAAGGCACGATGGATCGTTAGCCAGCGTGGGCTTGTACCGTCCAGGTTGGCATGGCTCACAGATGCCCTGAGCTTCAAGGGCATAGTGTCCTGGAAGGCACAAGCAGTCCGCCTGCAGGATCGAGCCAACGCGTGAGGTGGCGCTATCCTGGCACCGCCGCTCTTCACCCTGGCCCGGGCAAAAGAAGCCTTCCCTGCAGTCTCGGCAGGTTTCGCCGTCTGCTGCCAGACCCGACCGGCACTGACAGTCGAGGGGAGACATGGCACCCTCCATGGAGGTCTTATTGGTAGAGCACCGGCTGCACAGGGTGTCGCCCACCAGTGCTTTGTATTCGCCCGGAAGGCATGGTCTGCACTGTGCGATCTCCTCGTCAAAACCATAGCCCTGTCGGCATCTGCAAGGCTCTGTGCTTCCAGTGCCGTTGCTGAAGGTGCCAGTACCACACGGCGAGCACGGGAAGTCTCCAACGCTGTCCTTGAAAAATCCAGCTGGACATGGGGCACAAAGCCCGTCTTCCAAGAAGCTGCCAGCCTGGCAAACGCACTGGGATTCGTCTGCTGAAGAGTCGCTCTCGGTGGTTTGGGACGGTGCACACGGCTGCCGGGTCTGCAGGCCCCCTGTACAGAAGAAGCCGACGCCGCAGGCTTCGCAAACTGCAGGATTGTCGAGCTGCGTGGTGAAGAAGCCCGGCATGCACGTGCAGGACGCAAGGCTGGTGGCCCCCTCCTCCACAAGCAGGGCAGTGCAGCAAACTAGGAAGAGAAGAAAGCCGAAGCAGCCACGAACCAGCAGACGACCCACCTGCAACGTCGAAGACCCAGCGGGGCACGCCAGGCAGATGGCGCTCTCTGCGTCCCAGTAGCGCCCTCGAAGGCACAGACAGTCGGAGAGCTGGCCTTAGTCTCAGAATAGGACAGCAATTGGTCTGTTGCTCTGGGAACAAGACAGCGTGCGATGCTCTCTGCTGGGCGGCGGACTTGAGCCCTCTGTCGAAGTGGTCGTGGGCGGGCAGCTCTGCACTTCGGAACCTCCCAGGCAGAAGAAGTTCGGCGGACAGGGCAGACAGGAGGAGCCGGGCCCTTCGTTGTACTCGCCGGGTGGGCAGATGACGTCCAAGTTCAGGGCGACCACGAGAAACTCCTCTGCCGAAGTGCAGGGTCCTCTGGCGGGGCACCAGCAAAGCTCCAAAGCTTCCGGTTGGAGGCCCTCCATTGGGCCCAGGAAGCCTATGTGCAATGTGTACCAACCGTACGATGCGTTGAAAGAAATGGTGACCGCCCGCTGGGAGTAGGTGGAGGGCTGAGGCTCTCCACTGCATCGGCTCTGCATCACGACGCTGTCGTTCACGGAGATGCCGACTCCTCGCCACTCTGAAATCGTACAGTCTCTGCCTAGGTGGCATTGAGCGGACTGGCGCGGCTGCGGCCCCTCCACGACAAAGTAGCCCGCGGTCACACTGAAGTTGTCGGGATGACTGCAGTTGGTGTCACACCAGCACAGGCGGTGCTGCCCCGGTTCGGCAAAGAGGCGGGTTGCGTGTCCTCCGAACATCCAGAGATCCTCCTCCGCTTCATCAGAGAGCAGCGTGGGGAGTTCTGCCAAGATATCTGGGTCGGAGCAGGTGCGTTTCACAGTGCCAACGCCCGAGGCATTCCAACGGAAGGAACAGTTGCGGCCCAGCTGGCAGCTGACCAACAAGGGCGAGCTGGTCTGACTGACCACGTATCGCCAGGTCTGCTGCAAGTAGGAGACATTGAAGCCACCGAAGGACAGCAAGCCACGAGAAGCGTAGTCCCAAACAATGCCATGACCGGTACGGCCGGTTGGGCCTAAGACCTCGGTTTGCAAGCCCTCTTGCTTCCAGGAGTTTGTCAAGAGGCTGTAGTTGTAGAGAGACGACTCGTAGCTGAGGTTGTTGCTCACATTGGTGATGCCACCCATGACAAGCATGCTCATTGACACTGGGTCCCACGCAGCGGCATGCCCAGCCAGAGCCGTGGGCCAATATCCTGAAGCTGACAACTCGGTCCAGGTGCCTGCTGAAGCATCGTAGCTGCGAAGGTCATCCAGGTAATGCTGCCCACTCCACCCGCCAAAAACGAGCATGGAGCGAGTTGTGGGCACCCAGACGGCAGTGTGCCGGCTGCGCGCTCCGGCTCCTGTCGCCCCAGGCTCGCTCCACTGGCCGTCGGCGAGGCTGTAGCGCTGGAGGTCCTCCAACACCTGGCTGCCGCTCTCTCCTCCAAAAACTAGCACCGCATTTTCCGAGGGGTCCAGGATAGCGGTGTGGTAGGCGCGTGCCGACGGCTTCGCCATGGCAGGCAATTGCCTCCAAGTGCTGTCGTTGCTGCCGAACTGCCAGACGTCATCGTAGAAGGTAACTTGTGCCCTGCCTCCAAAGATCAGCATAGATCGCGAATGCATACCCCACACAGCTGTGTGGCCCCATCTGGCACCGGGGGCGGGGCCCTCACTCGATGGCAGGATCTCAGTCCAAGCTCGTCGAGGCCAGTCATAGCGCCACAGGTCCGCAAAGTAGAGGAAGGCGTTGCTGGCGTGGCCCCCGAACATCCACGCGGACTGAGTCTGACTGTCCCAGACCATGGAAGCATCCTGGCGCCCGGCGGGGCTTCCGGCGGGGGTGTACTCGCTCCACGCATCCGACTCGCACTCAAGACCTGCACTGAAAAACAAAAAACACAACATCAAGTTCTGGTCATGCCTGCACTTCCACGTGAATTGCACTTGCAGTGAGGTCCTACAAGTAGCTTTCACTTCAGCGGCCTGCGCCCTCTTGAGGAGCGCAGTCGTGCACGTGCCACCCGCGGAAGCTGCAGTCGCGAAGACTCACCTCTATACCTGTGCAGTTAATGTTGTCAGCAAGGATGGCGCCGGCCCCCGCACCGCTCCACATTGCCAAGGGTGCCATGGCCCTGCCGCCGGCCAGGCCGAGATCGCGGCAGGCCACTTGGGCGACCCGGTCGTTAAAGCCATCATCGCAGACGAGGCCAACGGAAGCGTGGTGCTGCATTTGAAGCAGCCCTCTGGCAAAGCCATGGTCTCCGGCGATGGAAAGCAGACTGAGACCCTGAAGGCCAGCACCGAGGGTCAGGGAAAAGAGCTCTGTAGGCACCAAGGCCACGCCGAGATCGCCCGGCACCTGGCCGAATCTCAGTGCGCTGCCAAGGCCCAGCTGCCCATACAAGCCCATGCCCCAGCACCTGCAGAGCTGGGCAGCGCAGAACTCATGCTTTCGGGCAGGCGAACCCCTGCGAGCTTTTGTGAGCGCAGCCGCACCTCGTGCTGTCGTCGTCCAGGAGCACGCAGGTGTGGCCCCAACCGGCACTCACGTCCCGCACCTCGAGATTGCCGAGGCGGACTGCGGGAAGATTGGAGCCCATCTCGGAGGGCTCATCGCCCAAGTTCTGTGTGTTGCCCTGGCCAAGCCTCAAGTCGTGCCGGTTGCTATGGAGTTCTTGGAGTTCTTGGAAAGCGAGAGGTTCAAAGCACTTACTCTTACGTCCCCCAATAACTAACTGACTGAGGCCCAGGCTGGCCGTCCGTTCCCAAGCCCCAACACTTGACGGATGCATCTTGCAGGATGGCGCAAGTGTGCTCCTGGCCAGACGTGATACGGACGACCGTCATGCCATCACCCAGATCTGTGGCAGGAAGATTGACGCCCATCTCACCGGGCTGGTCTCCCGCATCTTCAAGGTTGCCGTGTCCCAGCTGCCCCAGGGAATTCCGACCCCAGCACTTTACCGAGCCGTCGGACAGGACCTGCCGCAGGCAATGTGACACGATGCGAAACAACGAGTCCAGCGCGCTGGATGCGGGCAAGCGGCGACGCAGGTGTGATAATACCCGGCTGCGATTTGCACGGCAGGAAGGGGACCCAAGTCTACTGCAGGCAGAGCATCACCCATCTGGTTGGGGCTGGCGCCGATGTACACTCCACTATCCCCAAGTCCCAGTCCCAGGCGGTCGCTTTGTCCCCAACATTTCACGGCACCTTGGCTTGATAGAGCACAGCTGTGGTCATCTCCCAAGGCAAGCTGCGCCGCTTCAAAGTCTGTGCCGAGGTCAACCGCAGGGAGCTCCGAGCCCATCTCGCCGGGCTCGTCGCCACGGGTCTCCCTCAGTTTCCAAGCCCTCACTCAACTCTCTCGGCTCTGCGCCATCCGGCACGAAACCTCTCAGGGCCCTCTCAGGGCCGGGCTCGTCTCCCAAGCCCAGCAGATTTCCGACGCCGAAGCACTTCACGCGGCCGCCTCGAAGCAAAGCGCAGGTGTGGTCCCGTGAAGCAGCCACCTGCACCACCTCACCAGGGCCCAGGTGCACGGCTGGCAGGTGCTCGCCCATCTGGAAGGGCGCATCTCCAAGACCGCGGGAGACGAATCCGTAGCCCAGCTTGCCATCCTCGTTGTTCCCGAAGCATTTCAGCACGCCCGTCTCGAGAACTGCGCAGGTGCACCAAGTACCGCAGGACACCTCCGTCACTCGAACGCCCGGCTCCCCGAGGTCCACCGCCGGCAAGTTCTCGCCCATCTGACCGGGAGCCGTCCCCACATCTGCTTCGCTACCGTAACCCAAGCGGCCGAGAGCGCCGTACCCCCAGCACTTCAGGAGGCCCTCGGCCTTGAGAACTGCACAGTTGTGGAATTCCTGAGAAGAAAGGCTGAGGAACTCTGCCGGGGCTGCTTCCGGCCCCTCCCAGGCGAGGATCGCGTCCAGAGCTATTTCGGACGCTGTGCCGAAGGCGCCGGAGCTCTCGAAGCGCAGCATCTCCACCCCAGTTGGCAGGGTGACCTTGGCCTGGAGCCAGTCGGCTCCTTGGTTTCCTTGCCGGGACCAGCGCAAGCTCCACCTGCGCGCTTTCAGGTACCATAGCTCCAGCTTGCCGACGGCACCCCCCAACATGTGATACGCGAACTCCAGGTAGGAGACGTTGGCGAGCTTGGGGAAGACCGGGCTTTTGAGCATGAACACCTGCCCAGCGGGAGGGGCACGCGGCGGATCGGAGAGTTTTCAGCACTTGAGCATTCACACCCCTACCCCTACCTCATCACGATTTCCTCCTGCAAAGGCATAGCTCTCGGCGTGGAAGGCGGCCTCGGGCCCTGTCTCGGTAGGCTCCCAGGAGGGGAGGCTACGGCGCCCCCAGTTTCCTGCCCACTTGCAGGTGTCCTGCTCGAAGCTGCAGCTCACGTCCGCCAGAGCTCCAGCAGACTCCATGGCCCACAAGGAATCCAGCTTCACCACGTCGAGATTGGTGGTGGCATTGGCCACGAAGCGGAGGCCCATGGTAGCATCAGGGATGGTGACGATGGCGGTGTGCCAAACGGCGCTGCGGTCACCCGACTCGAACAGCAAACGCTGCCAGCCGCCAGCAGAGGTTCTGTGCTGTAATTCCAACGCCACGGTCTCCGAGCCGGAGAGCTGGTAGTCGAAAACCAAGGCCTTCTCCTCCCTGGTGTTGAAAAGTGCCGCCGTCAAGATCCGTTCCGAAGCCTGGGAACGGTTCCCAGAAGCCTCCAACCACGGGTCAGTCGCATTGTCCGCAAGCTGCCAGGAAGAGGCACCAGTGCTCTGCCACAGGCAGGCATCAAGACGGAAATCACAAGTGAGATGGTCGAACTCCACGGCGGTCAGCCCAGTGGTGATGCCATCCAACGCCATGTCACTCCAATAGTCGCCGGAGTATGTGGTCCCAACGAAACGCACTGCCGTGACGTTCGGTGGCAAGTGCACCACGGCCAGGTTCTAATGAAGGCCTTGATATCCTGTTCGCGCCCACAGCTCCGTCCACCCAGCGCTGCTGAAAGCTTCCAGCCGCAAGGGGCCCATGTCCTCCCCGTACATGTGGAAGTGGAAGTGGAGATGCCGGATTTCCTCGGACGGCTCGAACACGCTGCTGCTCAGCATGAAGTCCTGCAAAGTGCACGACTCCAGCAAAACGCAGGCTAGGCAGGCTTCGGCTTGCTCCTAACTCAGTTCATGCGGCATGCAGGATGTTGGGATATGTTGGAATTTAACATGATGTTACTGTGATGTGACAGCAGCGCAGTAGCCCTCAGATCATCAATCGGAGCCTCCGGCCTGGTGCTGACCCAAGGCATTCACATGAGTGTACCAGTCGTTCCGAATCGCCGATGCCGGTCCAGTCGTTGCCCAGAGAGTGCCGGTGTCTCGCAGCCAAGGATTCTCGCCTGTGGACCAACTGCAGAAGTCGACTTCGAAGTCGCAAGCAATTTCTGTAAAGTCACGTGGCAAGACCTGTTCACGGAGCGAGCCGATGCGCACGACAGCTGCCTCCCCAGTGATGTTGGCCACGAAGAGGAGGCCCATGGTAGCATCAGGGATGGTGACGATGGCGGTGTGCCAAACGGCGCTGCGGTCACCCGACTCGAACAGCAAACGCTGCCAGCCGCCAGCAGAGGTTTTGTGCTGTAATTCCAACGCCACGGTCTCCGAGCCGGAGAGCTGGTAGTCGAAAACCAAGGCCTTCTCCTCCGTGGTGTTGAACAGAGCCGCCGTCTCCAAGATCCAATCCGGAGCTTGGGAACTGTTCCCAGAAGCCTCCAGCCAATGGCCATCTCCATCGCCCGCAAGCTGCCAGGAAGAGGCACCAGTGCTCTGCCACAGGCAGGTGTCGAAACTGAACTCGCAGGTGAGCTGATCGAACTCCACTGTGGGGACCCCAGTGGCGATGCCATCCAACGCCATATCACTCTGCGAGCCGTTGCCCGTGGTGCCCACAAACCGCACAGCCCGCGCATCCCTCGGCAACGTCACCAATCCCAGGCCCCATTGCTGCCCTTGCGCTCCGATTCGTGACCAAGCATGTGTCCAGCCACTGCTTCGCAGTGTCTCCATTCGCAAGCTGCCCATGTCGTTCCCAAGCATATGGAAAGAGAAGTGCAGATGCCGGGCTGCCGGTGATGGGTGGAACACGTCACTGGTGAGGATGAACTCCTGCATGCGGGGGCTTGTGAAGATGTACGTACTATCGTGCATGATTCTGATCCCTTGCTTTGTGCAGTGGTCCTGCCTTGTTCTCATTGCCACTGGCTTCTGTGTAAATGTACCAAACTCGTCTGATGTCTGAGCTCGGATTATATCCTCGACGTCGCAGCCATGCTTGCGCACTGGTGGACCAAGCGCAGAAATTGGACTCGAAACTACAGGCGATGTCGCCCCAGTCACGGAGCGTGTTGGCTGCATGGAGCGAGTCGATGCGCACGACAGCTGCCTCTCCAGTGATGTTGGCCACGAAGCGGAGGCCTATGGTAGCATAAGGGATGGTGACGATGGCGGTGTGCCAAACGGCGCTGCGGTCACCCGATTCGAACAGCAAACGCTGCCAGCCGCCAGCAGAGGTTTTGTGCTGCAATTCCAACGCCACGGTCTCCGAGCCGGAGAGCTGGTAGTCGAAAATCAAGGCCTTCTCCTCCCTGGTGTTGAACAGAGCCGCCGTCTCCAAGATCCAATCCGGAGCTTGGGAACTGTTCCCAGAAGCCTCCAGCCAATGGCCATCTGCATCGCCCGCAAGCTGCCAGGAAGAGGCACCAGTGCTCTGCCACAGGCAGGTGTCGAAACTGAACTCGCAGCTGAGCTGATCGAACTCCACTGTGGGGACCCCAGTGGCGATGCCATCCAATGCCATATCGCTCTGCCAGCCGTTGCCTGTGGTGCCCACAAACCGCACAGCCCG
>CAJNJA010008263.1:0-15569 GCA_905231915.1 Symbiodinium necroappetens
TTTGGGGTTTTGGGGTTTAGGGTTTGGGGGTTTAGGGGTTTGGGGTTTGGGGTTTATAGTGAGTTTGGGGTTTAGGGTTTCGGGTTTAGGGTTTGGGGTTTTAGGGTTTAGGGTTTACCTGTAACTCTCTTGACCTACAGATTAGCAGCCATTGCCCCTTCAGTAGCAGGTAGAACCCATAAGACTGTAGGTAATAAGAGTCCCAAGTAGGGTTTAGGGTTTCGGGGTTTAGGGGTTAGGGCTTGTTCCTGAAACCTCCCGAAGCCCATAGAGACCCTGACAAACACAATCCCCCCAAAAAACCCAACTTCCTGAACCGTAAAGCCCTGAACCCTGTTAGCCCTAGAACTCCATATACCCTAAAGCCCAAAAACCTTATAGATCCCTCAGTATATAAAGCACCCCCCCCCCTTCTGAACGCCAAGCCTAAAACCCTAAACTCTGAAACCTTGTAGATCCCTCATTCAAACACCCCTTCCTTAAACCCCAAGCGCAAAACCCTAAACCCAACACCTAAAACCCAAAACCAGTCAAACCCACAAACCCTAAACAAACCCCTAAAACCCGCAAACCCGAGACCCTAAACCCTGAACCAAACCCTAAAAACCCGAAAAACCCAAAAACCCTAACACCCCAAACCTCCAACCCCAAAAGCCCTAAAACCCACAAACCCAAGCCCAGAAAGACCCGAGCCCCGACTCACTCTTCACCATGGGTCTCGAGCCTTTCGGCTCGAGACTTTCCGTGAATTGCTCGTAGTTGTAGGTGGCCTGGCTGAGGGTTTAGGGGTTAGGGGTTTAGGGCTTAGGGTTTATAGGGTTTGGGGTTTAGGGCTTAAGCTTTAGGTTTTCGGGGTTAGGCTTTAGGGTTTAGGGGTTCAGGGTTTAGGTGGTTTAGGGCTTAGGGTTATAGGGTGGAGGGTTATAGGGTTTATAGGGTTTAGGGTTTATAGGGTTCAGGGTTAAGGGGTGGATCTGCCGGACAAGGGAGTTATGTAAGGGTTTGTTAAGGGTTTGTGCATATTGTGCTGAACTGTAGTATATAATACTGTTAGATATCAGAGTATTACATCCTGGTGGTTCATAGTACAATTTGCTATGCTATATTCTATACTGTTCTAGTCCATTCTCTTCTATTCTATCTTATTCCCTAAACCCTAAACCCTACTTATTCTATTCGAGGCTTGTGGGTCGTCAGGGATTTTCAGGATTTTTAAGGCTCCTGGGTCTCCAGCATTGATTTAGGGTTCAGGGCTTAGGGTTTAAGGTTGAGGGTTTGGGTTGAGGGCTTAAGGTTGAGGGTTTAGGGTTTAGGGTTTAAGGTTGAGGGTTTAGTGTTGAAGGCTTAGGCTTAGGCTTTAAGGTTGAGGGTTGAGGGTTTAGGGGTTTGGGCCTGCTGGAGCAATCTTCCATAGAACCTCCTACACAAGTCGCCCAAAACCCAACTACGACCTTACAAACGCCTATTCCCTGTAAGCTCCGAAAACCCTCATAGTTTCCAATTGCGAGCTCCCACTTGTTTCACAATTTCAAGGCCTCAGTCATCTGCCACCAGCCCAGAAAGAAAAGAACAGCGAAGATGATGGAGACCTTGGAATTTGTAGGCTTCGTGGCGTTTAGATGGCTACTGGTATAATCCAGGGCTCCAGTTACCTAAATAGTAGGTGACTGGGGTACATAGTATATGGCTAGTAAACCATTATGTAGGTAGCTGGAGCCCTGGGGTACACTTGCGGTTTTGTAGGCCTCTCTTCCCCTTAAAACTCTTAACCCCTGAACCCCAAACCCCTGAACCCCTAAACCCTAAACCCCGACACCACTAAAACCTAAACCCTCTAAACCCCTAAAACCTAAANNCTAAACCCCCCTAAACCCTAAACCTTTTGGTCAGCTTGTAGGTTCACAGATGGCTGACAGCTGGAGATAAGATGGGAGCTTGCTGGGCGCTATGAGGTTTGTCGGATCTTGCAAGGCTTCACCGGGCTGTTGTATCTATAAGGGTGTTGACAGATCTTGCGGGGGTTTGGGTGTTCAGTAGTTCTTTTTGTGCGTGCAATTTTGTTGGGAGGTCTCAGGTTTTTGGGGCTCGGGGCAACTACGTGTTAGTTCAAAGGTTTGGCTTTGTGGTCCGTGGCTGTTCGTTTTCAATCAGAGTTCCACGGTTCCACCCTAAACCTGAAATCCTAAACCCTATAAACCCTAAACGCGTTTGCCGTGAGCGACACAAACTGTCTAGGACCATCGGGATTAAGGAGTAAAATATAGGGAGCTAGGTAGTAGTGAATGCTTCGCCTTCGGATTCCCAAATATAACTACCCCTAAACTCTAAACCCTAAACCCCTAAACCCCTAGACCCTAAACCCCTACACCCTAAACCCTATAAAACACCCTGAAGCCCAATTCCGCCGGTTCTCGATTTCGGGTGCTGCTGAACCCGGCGGTTCTTGCCTGTCCCAACCGGCTTCATGTTCCACCCAGAGACTCCAATATCCCTTAAGTAAGGAATGTACCTTAAATCAGAATAGGAACCCTGTAAGATATAAGGTATATTCCTTAATTAATAAAGGGTTTTTGGAGTCTCTGGGATGTTCCAAAGAACCTAAGCTTGCTGAGAGCGCCCATCTGATGGAAACGCCACAGCGCACACAACACGCTCGGGGTTTCTAAAGTTTCGGGTCAAACGTAGAGGGCAGGTTTTTGCTAATGGTGTTGTGGGGAAAACCTAAACCCTAAACCCTAGTATACGTATGTTACGGACTCGAAGGGAATACCATAGTGCTTCTTATTCCGACCCCCAAAACACCGCAGCTGAGGAGGCAACCATGTTGCCGAAGAAATACCAAAAGGCCATCCAAAGGTCTTTCCCGGATGATTCCTCGGAGTGGCGTGGTCCGATGATGAGGCTGGTCATGGCGACAATTCTGCATGAGAACGCTCTTCTGGTTTCGCTGCTCTCGAACCCTAAAAACCCGGAACACGAAACTCAGAAACCCTACAAGAGAAACAGCCTATCTTTTTTGAGAACCCAGATCAGGAAATCACAGCAAAACGCGCTGAAAAGGTGAGTTCTACAGGGTTCTGGTGAGCCCTAGATCCTGTACTTAGTTTCCCAATAGCAAGGGAAATAAAGGTTAAACTTTCAGACTGCTACTAAGTCATAAGAACCCAAAAAGTTTAAAGGTTGGGTCTTGGAGATCTAAGTGTACTTCCCAAACCCTAAACCCGTTTGGGGAGCCTGTTGCCAAGCTTCCACCGTCACCGGAAGACCCCCGACCATGTTTCGAACGTCCTGGGCTCTTCGGGTTCGCTTAGGGTTTTTTAGGGCTTTACGTTTTTTTTTTTGGTTCTTCTTGGGGGGTCGTTTAGGGTTTTTTAGGGCTTTACGGCTTTTTTTTGGGGGGGGATTCGTCGACTATATACCCGATTCTATGATGAGGGGGCTTCAGGTTAAAGAGTTGAGAACGTCCTTTTTTCGTAGAGGCGCTATGAGCTTTTGGTCCGATTTCTATATAAGGGCTTCACATCGCCTATGCTATACGGATATTTCGATTCTGCTCAATTTCGGGTATCAGAGGGCCTCACGATGTCGGGCTATCAGGCTTAGGGGGCGCTAGGGCTTCGAGCTGAAAGTGGTTCGAACGTCCTTCGCTTCCCCAGCGGCTAGGGTTTAGGGTTTAGGGTTTAGGGGGCTTGCAAATCCTTATATGGAGTATGCTATACCTGCGCGAGCCGTGGTAGTACCACCTGCCTACTTACCGACCGACCTACCTACCTACCTAATTACCCGCCTGCCATATGTATTTGTACATGTTTAACTAGGTACATGTATATGTAAGTGCTGTATGCGTATGTGTAAGTAT
Organism: Symbiodinium necroappetens; assembly: GCA_905231915.1. NCBI lineage: Eukaryota > Dinophyceae > Suessiales > Symbiodiniaceae > Symbiodinium > Symbiodinium necroappetens. The sequence goes on from CAJNJA010008263.1 coordinate 3,860, forward strand.
ATGTACATGTATACGTACATGTGCGTATGTACGCGTGTATGAATGTATCGCACCTCTGTGCTCATACCCAGACATGTGCAGAACGGCACCTGCAACACAAGCACACGCAGTAAGATGGTATGTGTATGTACAGTCAACATAAACAACAACCGCATCGTTGTGTGCATGCTTTGCTATAAAGAAACATGACTATAAGCAACGCATAGGTAGCATGTACCCGGTGTATGTTTATATGCTTGTCTGCAGGTAGGCAAGCCCGTCTGGTCTATCTGTCTGTCTGCATGCCTGGCTGGTTGTCTGTCTGTCTCTTTGTTGTCTGTCCGTGTTTGTGTCTTCGTGCTTTACATTCGCGCTCGTTCTCTCGGACTGTCTCACAGACATGTGCAGACAACATGTACATGTATGCAGGCTCCCTGGGCAAGCCTTCCAACTCAGCACATTGACGACAAGACACAGCTCGCGTTTCGACAAAGCACCTGCAAGCCGGAATGCTCTAGATTCTAGACCCCAAACCCTAAATGCTATAACTCCTATACCCAACAAGCTAAACCCCAAGGACCCCAAACCCTATACAATACTCTAAATGCTATAACTCCTATACCCGACAACCTAAACCCCAAGAAGGGCCGAAAGAACGAAAGAAGCACATCGACCCTAGGATCCTACCCTTGCCTGAAGAGTTAAACTCGAAAGTCTGAGTCTGGGGAGTATGTAGTCCGTCGCACGTCTTTCTTTTATTAGGCTGAGGGAGGGGGGGGGGGGTCAGATTCTCATAAATCCACCATTTTTTCCGGACATGTGTGTTTTTTCTTCAGTGTAGGCGAGCGGTTGGTGTTGGGACGTGACAAACCGAAAATTCGCAAAATTGTGCATATTTTTTTGATCGGGTGATCAGAGGGACCTTTTCCAAAACCTGATTGGCTCGCCGGTGCTTCCTCCGATTGAAGTGTTTTGATCCAAGAAGTTTTCCTTGTTTGTTCGTTTTTTCCATACATCGTTTTTTGTCTTGTGCCGCTTGCTTTCCACCCCCCCGGGCTCCCCTAGAGTTTGTTTTCCGCCGTGTTGCATTCTTTTTTGTTTTATATTTTTGTCGAGATACCTGGTTTTGTTTCGGTAAACCTGGTTGATTTGGGTGAAACCTGAACCCTACACACTCCAAATCCGAAGCCGTGAGCCCAACACACCGAAAACCTACACCCTATGACCCTGAAGCCCTCGAGCCCCACACCCTGCATTCGATTCTAAACCCCAAACCTTAAGGGTCCCAAGGACCCAAAAATTAGGGTAATTTAGGTTTCATGTAGTAGTTATGTAGGTCACGATTCGGGAGGGTAATATGATTTCTTCGGTACTTGGACCCTTAGGGAAAGAGTGAACTCAACGGACCTTGTCGAAGAATTCCACAGCTCCAGCTGCAAGCCATGCTTCGGCAAGTTGCCTCCAGAGCTCTGACTCTGGGGCGGTTTCGGGTCTGTCTGAGCAGCATGAGCCACTCTTCATTACCTAAAGCCTAGACCCTAAAGCCCAAACCCTAAACCCCGAAGCCCAAAGATCCCAAAGATCCCAAAACCCTAAACCCCTAAACCCCCCGAACCCCCTAATGGGAAGGCTCGAAAGTCGAGTTTAGTGTCTTGGCGCTTTTGGGGCTTTGGGTATTGGAGCTAATAGCATTTCTCTCGGACTGACTTAAGGTTCAAAATTGAAAACACCTACCCTTCCCTAAACCCTAAACCCCTAAACCCTAAACCCTAAACCCTAAACCCCTAAACCCTAAACCGTTTTCGTACTCCTGGCAAGGAGCTGCAGGGCCTTCTACCTAAACCCTCTGCACCCGGAAACACTCGAATAGAATCTTAACGCTCAGCCCTAAACCCTAAACCCTCAAACCCTCAAACCCTCAAACCCGCAACCCTAAACCCTAAGCAATCAAACCCAAAACCCCTAACAAAAAACCCTCAACCCTAAACCAAAAGCCTAAACCCTCAAACCCAAAACCCAAAACCCCTCAAGCCCTAAAGCCCCTCCTGTCTGTAGCCCTGGAGGACGACTGGTTCCCTGCCCCCAAAAGTGGTAGGTAAGCGGTTTAGGGTTTAGGGTTTTGGTGTTTAGGCAGTAGGGGTAAGGGTATAGATCAAAGTCCAGTATAGAAGCCCTATGGAAAATTTGAAGCAAAGTCTTCGACACCCTATGTTATGTAACTCCCCATACAAGTCTAGAGAAACCTAAACCCTAAATCCTAAACCCGAAACCCTACTACCCTATATAATTACCCTAAGCCCCAAACCCAAGTAATTATCCTAGCACCCCAAACCCTAAAACACTAAAACAAAAGCCTGTTCAGCCTTCCAGGAACCTGTAAACGGAACCCTCGAAAGGACCCCTGAAAGGGCCTTCGAAGGTGTCCGCCGAGGCGAACCACCTGACTGCAAAAACTCGCGGCGGGTAGTTTTAGACTCTATATACCTTGAACTGCCGAAAGCTACTTCTTGATAGGGGCCCTACAAACTCTACTGCCAGAAAGTTGGTTATGGTAGGTTACGGTAGGTTTAGGGTTTAGGGTCTAGAGCTTATCCGTTTAGCAGTAATTAATTGGGCATGGGGTTTATAAGGTCTAGGATTTAGGAGTCAGGGTTTGGGGTGTAGGGTTTAGAGATTCGGGTTCAGGACTTACGGATGTTAATGGCCCAATACCCTAGACCCTAAACCCAAAAACCCTAAACCCTAGACCCTAAACCGGACTGAGGAAAGCTCGAAAGGGCCCTCTACCCGTGACCTTGTGTAGGAACCCCGAGAAGAAGACAAACACCCAAAACCCCAAACCCGATAGCACCAACACCCTGAAACCGCCACACCCCTAAACCCTAAACCCCTAAACCTTAAACCCTAAACCACCCTAAACCCCTAAACACTTATAAGCCCTATAAATCCATCTTAAAACACCCCCTAAACCCTAAACCACCCTAAATCCTAAACCCTGAAACACAAACCACCCTAAACCCTAAACCACCCTAAACCCTAAACCCTCAACCACCCTAAACCCTAAACCCTAAGCCACCCTAAACCCTAAACCGTAGACCACCCTAAACCCTAAACCCTATTTCCAGCCAGGATCCTAGGGGCAGTCGGCTTTGGGATCCACAGTTGCTATTCCGGGTTTAAGGTTTAGGGCTCTAGGCGTTTGGGGTTTCGAGTTTGGGGGTTTAGGGGTTTAGGGTTTAGGGGTTTAAGGTTTAGGGCTTTAGGCGTTTGGGGTTTCGAGTTTATGGGTTTAGCGGTTCAGGGGTTTAGGGGTTCAGTGGTTTAGGGTTTAAGGGTTTAGGGGTAAACAGGTACCACTGAGCAAACCAAGTCTGACGTAGTAGGCCGCAGGTTCTTCTTTTGATTTGTCAGCCCGCGCAACTCTTATACGGGCCTACACTCGCAGCATTAGTTTACTTGAGTCTTCAGAGGCCTCTTTTCATCCCTGTAACTACCATCGAAATGCAGTGTACAACCCTAACAAACCTGACGTGAAGTCGTGCAGAAGCCTACCAGAGAACCCTAAACCCTTCAAGCCTGTAAAGGAGCTCTTCTAAGCCCGCTGGACAACCCTAAACCCTAAACCCCTAAACCCTATAAACCCAACCCCTAAACCCTATAAGCCCTAAACCCTATAAGCCCTTAGCCCTAAACCTTTCTATCTGGCTCTGCTGATGGCCCGCCTGCCGGTAAGCTGCGATGCCGGACTGAACTTGCAGATGCCAGGAAAACCTGATCGGAGGATGCTTGCTATAAATCTCGTGTGTACATGTATATATATATATGCATATATGTCTACATATACATATATATGTGTATATATAGATAGATAGATAGATAGATAGATAGATAGATAGGTAGATAGATAGATAGATAGATAGATGGATGGATAGATGGATGGATGGATGGATGGATGGATGGATGGATGGATGGATAGATAGATAGATACATAGATAGATGGATAGATAGATAGATAGATAGAAATATAGATAGATAAATAGATAGATAGATAGATAGATAGATAGATGGATAGATAGATGGATAGATAGATATGCAGATGAGCTTATCTATATTCATACACATGCTTATGACCCTAAGTCTTGTATTCATGTCTGTAATTGTTGTTACATATGACGAATACACTTCGACTTTCTGATGCATGTATCGACACATTTTTGTGGATGGGTGTTCTAAATCCTAAACCCACAACCCAAAAACCCTAAACCCTGAACCCCTAAACCCTAAACCCTAAGCTCTAAACTCTTAAACCCTTAAACCCTAAACCCTAAACCCCAACACCCAAACCACCAAAAGCGGCCTTGTCCGGCCGAAGTATCGTTCACGCCTCGGCTCTTTGCAGATGAAAGCCGGGCTTCTACGAGTGTTGGCTCCTCTGGGGTTTCACGGTTTAGGGGTGAAGGGTTTAGGGATATAAAACCTGTCTAGGGTTTAGGGGTTTAGGTTTTGGGGTTTAGGGTCTAGGGGTTGAGAGGGGTTTCTGAGTTAGGGGTTTAGGGTTCTAGCGGTTTAGGAGTTAAGGGTTCAGGGTTTTTCGGGGTTTAGGGGTTTGGGGTTTAGGGGTTTAGGGTTGGGGGTCCAGGGGGTTGGTTTCTCTTGCTTGTTCAGGTGTAGCGTGGGCCGTAGGCAAAAGGGGTGGGAAGGGTGGTTGTATCGGTTTTTTTGTATAGGTTTAGGGTTTAGGGTTTAGGGTTTGGTCGAACAGCTCAACCGTAAAGCATTACGGATAAGCGCTCATACTACGCGAAAAACCCCCCAGACCCTAAGCTAAACGCTAACCGCTAACCCTAAACTCTGAACCCCAACCCCAAACCCTGGTCCCTGAAACCCTGGACCCACAAACCCTAAACCCGCATGGTAGACCCGGAAACCAAAAGCGTTACCCTAAACCTGCAAACCCTAAACCTTACCACCCAAACCCGAAACCCTGAAACCCAAACCGTACATCCAAAACCCTAAACACTACCGAAAGCCTTGGAGAAACCCAGAGAGCCCAATACCCCTTAATTAAGGAATATACCCTTAAATCAGCATATTGGGGCCCCTATAAGTTAAGGTATTTTCCTTAACTAAGGGAACCATAAAACCCTATAAAACCCTATAAAACCATAAACCCTAAGGTATATATACTCCTTTTTTAAAGGGATATTGGAGTCTCTGGGTTCTGTACTGGGCTCTCTCTAAACCCTAAACCCTATAAACCCTATAAGCCCTATAAGCCCTATAAACCCTATAAACCCTATAAGCCCTATAAACCCTATAAGCCCTAAACCCTCCCTAAACCATTAAGGGGTATTGGGCTCTCTGGAGACAGCTGCCAAGATGCTGCAAGTAGGCCAAGGAGTTTCTGCCTCTCTTTGCCGGGTCCCGAGGCATTGGGGGGGCTTTCCTATATCTCCTATTCAATACTTTAGGGTTTAGGGTTTTAGGTTTAAGGTTTAGGGTTTAGGGTTTTAGGTTTAGGGTTTTAGGTTTAGGGTTTGGGGTTTTTGGTTTTATGGTATAGGGCATATCTCCTATTCAAGACTTAGGTGATTGGGGTTTGGGAGTTGGATTGCAAGCTCTACTCGTGGATCCAATAGCCTACCGTTTTGACGGCGATAGGGCCCAAAAACTCACGGGTCATAACGTATGTTTGGGTCTGCTTTAATTTAGGGTGTTTAGGGCTTAGGGTTTAGGGCTTTAGGATTAGGGTTTAGAAGCTAAACAGTTGGGTCAAACGGTTGAACTTGCATTACACTCCAGGTTGCATGACATTCCAGCTGTCTTTGGTTCTGCCTCAGCCCAGGCCCCAATGCCCTCAGCCCCTGCGAAAGCAAACCCTCAAACAGCTATATCATAGATCGATATGTTGGTAGTTGTCCGGTACAGTACTGCCGTGGTGGAGCTCGTGCGCTTTGAAACTATCCGTCTGCAGCCCACCCTCAGAGCCCAACACCCCTTCATTCATGAATCACAGTTTAGGGCTCGTCAGTGCGTGTACAAGAGCTAAAGACTATTCCCGCGAATATTCCTAAATGATTGAGCTCCATGGGTAAGGGGTTGCCGCAACTATTAACCCTGAACCCCAGGCCCTAAACCTTCGCCTACAAGCCTGCCTGAATCACATCTGCCAGTCGGCTGTAGATCACCCAGTCCTGGACACAGCAAAGTCTGGTTCTTGCTCCGGAAGTGCAATGCAGTTCCTACGACGAAGAAGCCAGATAGTGTCTCCTATGTACATATACGCGTATATGTATATATATATATATAGATATACATACATACATACATACATACATACCCGAGTATGGCAACTAAAGACAAGTTCCTGAAGGTCAGAAATAGGTACTACAAGAAAGGCGTGGGTATGGTGAAGAGACAGAGAGACATGCTGAGATGGCATTTGCCACAATGTTTGGCGTGTGAAGATGGTGACTGCTGTTGCCGAAAGCCTAAACTAATCGACATGCTTGCAGTCTAATGTAGGGGCCTTAATAAGTATAATAGGCTTAATAATAGGGTTTTGCGGTACATTATACTACACTTACAATAAGGAACCCCCCACAATAGTTCTGGTACTTAGTTAAGCTTCTACGTCAGGTAGACTGTCTCGATGTGAGCTATCGCATATGTGCACACACCATGAAGCCCTTAAGGACGGCGTTCTCAATCTAGCACGCCAAGCCAATCAACATGCGCCATGACGCGGTCGCTACATCGAGCCTCATGCCCTTGCCTGCCCAGAGACTCCAATATACCTTAATCAAGGAATATACCTTAAATCATATTCGGGATCCTACTATAATTTAAGCTATATTCCTTAATTAAGGGGTATTGGAGTCTCTGGGTGAGAGGCCCTTAAATCCCCAAAAACCATCGACGCTTCGCTGCAGTGAGCTCCACTGTCTTGAACTGACTTACCCATAGGTTCCTGCATAGCTGCAGCTTGATGTATAACTAGCTACACAAACAAACATAATAGCTCCTCATGACGAAACCCTACGCTATGCTATGCAGGTTCGGTAGGTACACAGTAGATCCTTTGAAGTCGTGAAGTAGGCAAGGCCTTACTGCGTGCCTCGTTCTGCGTCCCAGGCATGTCTTGCCAGGAGCTGGTAAAGACCTCATCCGAGAACTACGGTTGATGATACAAATCCTGCATTACCCAGAATATACCATAATTCCCATAGTTTAGGATCCTTACGGTCATGCATGATTTATATCATCAACAGTACCGAGTCCTACCCGAACACACCAACCCCAGAAACCCTGAGCCAAACCCCAAATCCTAAACCCTACCCTAAGGGTCCTTAAGGACCTAATAATCATGTACTTGGGTTACGGATAGTAGTTTTGTAGGTTAGTATTCAGAAGAGCATATGATTATTGGGTACTTGAGCCCTTAGGGCTGCATCCCTTTTTGGAGCCAATGTAGGAACTCTTAAAGGAACCAGCTAAGCCTACACTCCGACTCCCACACCTAAACCCTAAACCACTGGGGATCCGGGCGTCATATGCACTTAAGCCAGTGCTGTTATCCAGAAAGCCAGCGAAAAGAGCTTGCACGCGGCAGTCTCGGACAAATCCTTGCGCCGTCTGTGGCATGTAAGGGTTTGGGGCTAGGATGGCTTAGGTCGAATGAAGCTTGCAGTATCCACAACGCGGTAACCCGCCCCAAGGGCAATACAGGAGCCAGTAAGGGTCCGGTACTAAACCCCTTAACCCCACAAAATCTTCATCACAGAGCCCTGATCGTAGAACCGCTGCAGAGAACCCTGTTCGAATACCTGTACTATCTCAGCTTGAAAATATGTGACATGCACGACGGCCACGCCAAAAAGCGATCGAGTTGCTAACCATTGGGCAGGCTGCGAACCTTGGATCGTGGTAGGGTTTAAGGGGTAGGGCTCCGTTTAGGGCTCCCTTGCAGGGATCTATGGGGTTCTCTTAAAGTTTCGAGTTAATTCGGGGTTCAGGGTCTGGGGTGTAGTGTCTAGGCTTCAGGGTTCAGGGTACAGGGCTGGGATTTAGGGTTTTTTTTTAACCGGACCTTTTTCCTGCAGGAACGTCTGACGACTAGGGGGATTTAGGGTTTAGGGTTTAGGGCTGGGATTTAGGGCTGGATACGTGCAAGTCGTGGTGACAGGAGCATCCGGCAGCTAGAGTACGTGGGACGTGCAGTGCTAAGTCAGGTGCGCATAACTTCTAGCCCTGGCAGTCCACGGAACTGCACTTCCAAAACTAGGTACAGACCACCGAGGGTTTGGGGGTTTAGGGTTTAGGGATTAGGGAAGAATACCTAATTAAACAACGAGATTTACATGTCACATCACATGCCAGTGCGGGGCTGTGAGACACTACCCAGAGGGTCCATGTATACTACCAGCAAGACATTGGGTCACACAAGACCATCCTTATTTCGAGCCTAGTTCCGCAATCGTAGTACATACAGATCCTCTTCGCTAACCCTAAACCCTAAATCCCTAAAGACCTAAACCAATAAACTTTGCACCCCAAAACCCAAAACCCTAAAGCCGTAAATCCTAAACCGAAAACCTAGGCTTCTTGCATTCCTTTTCTCTCTCTGTATATAAAAAGCTGCTTCTCGTCGAAGGCTTCGCGCCCAATGTCGGTGAACCTTAGCAGAAAGTCGGGCTCGAGGTTTATGAGGGCTCCTACAAGGGATTCATAAGACTTAGGTGTAGGTTTTGGGGGGATATAGAGTTTGCGGCTGACTTTAAGCTACCAACACCTCTCAGTTTTTGTAGGGCCCCTATGAAGTCCATATTAGGGGTTAGAAGAAGAACCTACGAAAAAGGTAGGTTACAGTATGGTAGCTTAAGGTAAGGTTTTGCAGGAGAGACCACGTGTCCCTGTAAAGCACTCGGTCGAAGAGAGGGGGCTTATAGGCCCCCCGAAGGGCCCCTTTAGCGAGTTTAGGCCCTTCATCAGTTTAAGGTTTAGGGCTCAGGGTTTAGGGCCCAGGGTTTAGGCCCTTCATCAGCTAGCCATCTGCCTTAAGCCATGCTAAGGATCCGTCGAATGTCAGCCGTATTGAAGGGGTCTTGGGCTTGCTGGATCTCTGTCTGCTCTTGCAGAAACAAAGGCCGATCTTTGAGTTTAGAGCCTACCCATAGGCCCCTAAGTACTTCCTTTTCAGGAATACCTTATAGGATTCTGAATATAAACCGTAAAAAGGAACTACTTAGGGGCCCATGGGTACCTAAACCCCCAAAAGCAGATCAAATAACAAGCCAAAACTCATAAACGGCTATTATTCTACATACTTTTGCGGTCCAGGTAGGGCTTAAGGAAACTTAGGAGGCCAAAGGGACAGTAGGGACGTAGGGGTTGGGATTTAGGGTTAAAGCTTTCGGGTCTGGCACCAAGCATCTAATGTTAGTTAGGGTTTAGGGTTTAGGGTCTAGGGTTTCAGCTCTACATTGGGAGCAGACCTCAACAAGCAACTAGGAGTTCTTGTGATTTGTCCTGACTTCTCTTCCATGCAAGGGACCTGAACACTCCAAGGGAACCTGATCCCCGAAGCCCTAAAGCCCCCAAAACCCCTATATCTCAAACCCTAAATACCACAGCCAAGAAATCCCAAAATCCCAACCTTATGGTTAGGGTTTAGGGTACCCTCCATCCCAAAGGCCTAAACCCTAAACCCTAAACCGGGGCGCGTTGACAGAGACGTGTTCCCAGTCAAGGGTTTGAGCTCCACTGCGGTCACCCACTGCTCCTCACGCTTTCCAGAGAGGTAAGCCCTAAACTCCAGACTCTAAAACGGGTAGTTGTCTAAATTAGGGTCCCTTTTTGGGTTCCTCAAGGGGTCTCTAATCTATAAGGGTACTATAATAAGGGTTATATAAGGGTAGTTCCCTAAATTCGGGTACCTTTTNNGACCCTCATTTAGAGAACTGCCCATAAGGCTCCCGTTCTCAGGGGTTCTTTAAAGGGAATCTATACAAGTTCTCTCCGGAGGCTCCTGGAGTACCTACTTCAGGAATGTTCCGGGCTCTTGCAAAGGTTCATCAAGCACCTGTAGGGTTTATAGGGCGTAGGGTTAGGGATGAGGGTGCGACCCCTTGTTTCAGGACTGTACCCTAGATTGTTAGTAGGGGGGGCGCTGAATATTATGATTTTTTTTTTTTTTTTTGGGGGGNNGGTTTATTCCATAACTTTCGTTGCTTACGCGGGATTGCGCATTCGCCCATGGGCAGGTCGCGTTTGGGGGTTCGCAATGGTTCTCCAAATTTGCTCAAGCGTTCTATAGCGGGTATCTAAGGTCATCTAAGGACTGCACAACCGTTCCTTAACTTACGTCCCCAACAAGCCAAAATAAAAGGTTAAACTGTCAGATTNNCCCGAAAAGTTTAAAGGCTGGGTATTGGGGAAGTAGGTCAACGGGCTTCATCAGACCGAGGGTTCTTGGGTTTAGGGTGTAGGTTCGATGATTGAAAAACCGGCCGCTCTTGGCATCGTTTAGGGTTTAGGGCTTGAAGAGTTTAGGGTTTAGGGTTCCCTTTAGGGTTAAGGGTTTAGGGTTTATACACTTTGCAAGCGAGGCTCGACGGCAACACCGCTCTCTTTGTAGAAGCTGCCGAGAAACAAGAAGCAAGGCAAGTAGGAGCCACACATCCTGAACCAGGCTTTGGGATATGGGGTTTAGGGCTTGGGGGCCCTCCAGGGTTTAGGCGTTTCCTAAAACCTAAAAGCCCTGAACGCTAAAAGCCTCAAAAACCGGAAGAGAGGTACCTATACTCTCCATTGTAGTTCTCGCCAAATTTATATTATAGGAACCTAGCCGTACAATTAACTTAACACCGAAAAAAGGAGGAACTAAATGGAGACTATACAATGGAGACTATTCCGGGTTAAGGGTTCGGGATCTATTTGGGCTTAGGTTTAGAGTGTCTAATGAGGCTTTGGCGGTTTAGGGTTTCGAGTTTCAGGCTTCGGGGAAATAGGGTTTATAGTGCTTTTGGGGGTTTAGGGCGTTTAGTTGAAGGCTTTGGAGAGTTTAGGTGGGATTAGGGTCGTTGGAGCGGTGCGTAGCCAAACCCTAAACCCCTAAACTTTGGGCAGTTTGAAGCGTAGGATTTGACCGGACCTCTCGCTGAAGGTGCCGCGGTTTTCCGCGAAGTGGTTCAGGAGGAGCGGAGCAAAAAAGAACGTTGCCAACATGGCCAGCAACCTGGGATAAATACAAAAAAGCAACGATAATATTAATAATGCTGTTTATAATGCCCTAAAACCTAAACCACAAACCCTAAACCCCTAAACCCCTACCCCAAACCCCTAAAGCCCTAAACCCCTGAACCCTAAACCTAAACCCTGAACCCAAATGATGAATAGCTCAGCCTTCCGGGTCCTCAACGGTCACAACGGTCACTGCTTGGTAAGGAGGGTGGGCCCTTTTTCCCTAAACCCTAAACCCTAAGACCTAAACCCTAAACCCTAAACCCTTTTTCCCTTTCGTCCAAACGTTTGTTTGCTTCGGTTTTGGGATGGGAGGAGGTCAAGGCTTTCGGACGGAGGGCACTGGAGTTGATGCCAGTCCTTTATTTTTTTATATTGTTTATATATATATAAATATAAATATAAATATAAATATAAATATAAATATAAATATAAATATATATATATATATACACACTTTTTTTTTTGGGGGGGGGGGGGGGGGGGGGGT
>CAJNJA010008264.1:0-15569 GCA_905231915.1 Symbiodinium necroappetens
GCAGGAGCAGTACAGTAGTAACAAGGGAAGGGGAAGTAGCAGTAGCAGCAGCAGTAGCAAGCAGTAGCGGTGGCTGTAGGAAGAGTAGTGGTAGTGGTAGTAGTAGTAGTAGTAGTAGTAGTAGCAGCAGCGGTAGCAGTCGCAGTGGCAGTGGCAGTAGCAGCAGCAGCAGCAGCAGCAGCAGTAGTAGCAATGGCGGTGGCCGTCGTGGTAGTGGTAGCAGCAGCGGCTTGCATCATCAGCAACATCAGCAGCAGCAGTTACGGTCGTCGCGCACCCTTGGATCATGATTTCGGGCTGTTTGCACGAAACACACCCGGAGAGCCCAATACTCCTGAATGAAGGTCACAAAGGAGTGTTGGTCTCTCCGGTCCAACTTTAGCCCTAAGCAGCTTTGGTGCCCCTGGTGCTTCTCCTGGAAGGAAGAAAGCTGCAAACTGAAAACCGAAGCATCAAGGTTACTAGGCGTTCGCGGTTTTGGAGTGTAGAGTTTTAGGGATTTAGGGTTTAAGCCTTAGTGCACGAAGTTCAGTTTTGAGGGTTCCTGTAAATCACCAACCGGACAAAAGGTCGCTGTTTAATATCATTTAAGATTCGGATACCGATCATGAAAGTGGTTCCCTATGGTCCCTCTTTTCCGGTTTCCATTGCTTGAGGCCCCAGTTGGAACTCAACCCTAAAGTGGCCCTAAAGCCTACAGCCTAAACTCGAAACCCCAAACCGAAGGAAGAACTGCAGCCTCTCGGGCGGCTTTTCCGGCGAGCCCATTACCCTTCTAAAGTCTTGAACTCACAGTAAAGAACGCTGGTTTAGGTTTGAGGGTTTAAGTGTTTGGTGTCTCTACACAGTCTCAGGACTATTTGGGTACTGGTGAAGCTTGGGGAACAGTCATGAAGCTTAAAACCCCTTAAACCCCAAGCCCCTGAGCCCTAAACTCCAAGCCCCTAAACCCTAAACCCTAAAAACCCCAAACCCTAAACCCCAAGAGGGCATCCGATCCTGATCCCGTGACCGAAGCTAAGGCTTGCAGGGCTTAGGGCTCAAAGCTGCAAGTCTTAAGGGTTTAGGGTTTAGGGTCTATGGTTCGGGTTTAGGATTCAGGGTGGGTGGTGGAGATTAGGGCTCCAAATTCTACCACCACTCTGGTGTAATTTGAGCAAACCGTAAACTTAAACCACAAGCCTCAACCCAACTGCTGTCTAGACAATCATCCACCATTTCCTCACCAAGCCCCTCCGTTCTTGGGAATGCCTTTGCTTTATTTGCTTTAAGGCGTCTGCCGGGGATCAGGTGGAGCAGCACAGACAAGTGTGTGAGGTTTAAGGTCCTAGCTTGCAGCCTCCCTGCAGGCTTGACAGGAAAAGGTGCTCACGTGATCCCCCCAGACAATATTTTCCGACGAGGTTCTCTGATTGAGAAATCAGTTTAAGGCTGCTGCCGAACCTTCCGAGACACTCACACAAAAGCAATACCATGTTGCGGGCCATGATTCTGATATAGGGGCCTAAATATTTGCCAGTACTATTTTGGGAGGTTCCTGATCATAATTATAGTATAATGGGCCCCGAAGCCCTGTTCTAATTATTAAGGCCCTGTAGTACCACTGAAACCCAAATGGTGCGCAGGATTTCAGACTTGCCGGATTCATGCATAAGGCTTTCAGGACATGAGTATTTCGGGTCTAGGGTGGCCACAAACTGGGGTTCAGGGTTTAGGGACGTTTTAGGGTTTAGGGTTTATGGGAAAGGCTGTCATGGCAATGATGTTACATGCAGTCCGTGAAGTCACTCGTGTCAAGTCACTCGTGTTTACCTCTCAGGGTTCAGTCTAGTCTACCGAGAGCTTAGCAAGCTCTCCGCCACAACTCCACAAAGTGAACCCTTAACCCTAAACCCCAAACCCTAAACCCTAAACCACAAAGTCAAGCCTTAACCCTAATTTGCAGGGCTGCTTGTGCATCCGAAACCCTGAGTGCTACAGCCGGATTAGGCCCTGAAGCTTCCAAGCTCCTTAAACCTAAACCCTGAAGCTCCGACCTTGATTTAAGGTTTAGGGTTTAGGGTTTAGGGGTTTTTGGTGGTTTAGGGTTTAGGGTTTAGGGGTTTTTGGTGGTTTAGGGTTTAGGGTTTGGGGGTTTTTGGTTTAAGCATGCCTACATTTGAGATCTTGCAGGTTTTCTAATTATGAGTTCTGGATACCGAAGGTCCTTGGGTATGTCCTGCAGAATGGCTCTTACAGAACTTGCCGAAATTAGTACATGACCCTTGAAATCAGATGTTGTAACCTCGAAATGGTAGACTGTAGGGCAAGCTGTGGTTGAGAATATGATCCCCGATACCGAACAGAATCCGGAATTCTGTGTTCCCCAAACCCCGTAATTCAGACGCACTTTTGGGGTTTGGGGCTTTATGTTTTGGGGCTTAGGGTTTAGTGTTTAGGGTTTAGGGTTTATGTTTTAGGGCTTAGGAAGCCCTCCATGCAGAGCTGCTTAGCTGGCCGATACATGCTTTAGGGTTTAGACCCCAAGCCCGAACCACCCCCCCCCCCAAAAAAAAATAAAAATAAAATAAAATATCACCCCTAAACCCCAAGCCCTAAACCCCTGCAAGGGCGGATTTAAGCCTGTAGACTGTTTCAGTTTCTGGGCAGGTGCAGCACCTGGAGCCCTGCCGCAAGCTCATCGATAAGGCGAATTCCATTTTAGGGCCGGAAGCTTACAGCTTCGGGGCTTCAGGCTTTAAAGGTTTGGGGCTTAAGGGTTTTAGGGCTTTAGGGTTTGAGGGTTTTGGGGTTTAGGGTTTCAGGGCTTTAGGGTTTAAGGGTTTAGGCCTCTAGGGCTTAAACGTTTTATTGTTTTAGGGTTTAAAGGTTTAGGCCTGTAGGGTTTTAAGGGTTAGGGCTTTAGGGTTTAAAGGTTTAGGGCTTTAGGGTTTAAGGGTTTCAGGGCTCAAAGGCCTTGGGGGTTAGAGGGGTGTAAAGGTTTTTAGGGCTTTAAAACCCTAAGCCCTAAACCCGAATAAAATTTAGGGTTTAGAAGTTTAGGGTTTTAGGGTTTAGGGGTCTGGCCCTTCGGCTCCATGTATCCATCTAGTGTAGACTTAGGTCTTAATGGGTTTGGGGTTTAGGGGTTTAGGGGTTTAGGGTTTAGGGTTTAGGGGTTTAGGGTTCAGGGGTTTAGGGTTTAGGGAGTATAGACTTAGGCCTTACATGTACTTCTAGAGGGACTACTTTTTAGGCCTAAGTGGAAGCTTGCCAGTTGAGGGCTCGAGGGGTCAAGGTTTGAGGTTTTTGGGTTCCAGGGTCTAGGGTTGGGAATCCACGAGCTCAACTTTGCCTATATCGCATATATTATAACATGTCTATACACATACGTGCACATACATATATGTTTGTATTTCTGTTGGTACTAAGTCTATATATGTATAAATCATTATGAACATTTTTAAATAAATACACAGATAAAAAATAAATAAATATATACATACATATACATATACATATATATATATATGTAGAGCAGTCCTAGTATGTTTGAGATGGGGTTTACATGAGGTCGGTTCCTAAAGTAACGGGTCTCGGAGTTAGCGAAGCCCCGAGCTCGGGGCCGAGTCTAAGTCTCGAGTCCTGCTTTCAGGTTCAGGCTTTACCTTTAGGGTTTAGGGTTTAAAGTTCAGGGTCTAGGGTTTAAAAGTTTTGGGGCTCAGGGTTCAGGGTTTAGAGTTTAGGCATTGGGCCCCGAATAACCTACCCTTTCTTTTAAGGATTTATGCAAGGCAATCAGAATAAGGAGCCGCTGAAAAAATGGAAGGTTCTTTAGGTCTGGTCGGGGTGTTTGAGTTTCGGGTTTCGGGGTTAAGGGTATAAGTCAGGGTTGAGGGTTCAAGGTTTTCATGTAATTGTCCTGGTGTTGTTGCAAAAGCTTTTTGAGTGCCGTTAAAATGGGTGTTTTGGGGAAGGTGTACTTTTGCGTACCGTTATCAGTATTCTGACTATACCTAGTTTTCGCGTTTGTTGCCTTACAGATGCTTCCGCCCTAAGAGCCCCCAAGCACGAAACCCCAAACCCTAACGAGCTTTAGGTATGACATCCTGGACCTCTGCCTGAATGGGCCGGAGAGCAAGCTGGAGGACGGGCTGGAGCCCTCAGACCCAACCTCTTAGGGTTTAGGGTTGAGGGTTTAGGGTTTGGTCTAGGACATTTTCAGGTGGGTAGTTACAGTTACAGGAGCCTTATAGAAGGTCTATATACCTTATAGAAGCCTTACGGAAGCCCTAGAAACCCTAAACTCCCCACCTGTGGTTTTTTCCGAAACCCCCAAACCCCACACCCCCAAACCCCTAAACCCTATGTATCCCTAAACCCTAAACCCTAAAAACCGCAAAGCCCTATCTCATGATGCAGGCCCCTACATTAAGTGTCCTGAAAGCACCCGGCTCGGAAATCCAGAAGAGCCCTTACAGTCTCGGGGTTTATGGGGTTCTAGGGTTTAGGGTTCTAGGGTTTAGGGCGTTGCGGCTTTTAGGGTTTAGGGGTTTATGGCCTTCGAGGTTTAAGGTCCAGGGTGTAGGGTTTAGAGTGAGGGTCCTAGACCCAATGGCCTGCAAGCCCAAAGCCCGCACATTTAGGGTTTATAGGGTTTAGGGGTTTATAGGGTTTATAGGGTTTATGGGGTTTATAGGATTTCTGGTTTAGGGTTTAGGGTTTATAGGTCTTATAGGGCTTATAGGGTTTATAGGGTTTATAGGGCTTATAGGGTTTAGGGTTTATAGGGTTTAGGGTCTGTGCACAAGGAGACCAAGTACTGCCAGCCGGCCATGTTTTTGGCCAACTGCTGCGCGGTAGATGTCCCAGCGTGGCTCAGGTTATGAACCCTAAGCCCTAGACCCTAATCCCCAAACCCTAAACCTTAAGCCTTAAACCCTAAACCTTTAAACCCTAAACCCTAATCCTTTAAACTTTAAACCCTAAACCTTCAAACCTTAAGCCCGAAAGGCTCAGGTTGAAGGTTTGGGGCTTCAAGGCTTTGGGCTTTGCATGGGGGCTTTCAGGTTTAGTTTAGGGTTTAGGGTTTAGGATTTATAGGGTCTTGGGCTTCTTACCGGGTTCGTCTAATGGGTTCTGGCAGGGCTCTGTAAGGGTTTTGGGACTTAGTTTAGGATTTAGAGTTCCCTGAAGATTCCAGGCAACTGCTCAATCCATTGCTTGGGGTTCGGGTACTGGTGCTTGTTGATTGTAAGAAAGTGTTTAGAGACTCTCATGATGCGCATTCTTTTCCACTTCTGGAGAGAGGGCCTCGGAAGGAAGCGGCCAGGGCTTGAAAGGGTATGGGGCAGTGTAAGGGCAGGTACTGTAATGAGCCGGTGAGGACTTCAAGTTTTCTAAATGCCACCATAAAGCCTTGAAATCTCGCGCCATGGTTATCCGTTACCTGCAACTATAAAGCCTACTTCTTGCAGCCCCAAAGCCTCAAACTTCAGTTAGGGACCGCGCAAGCTGCAAAGCATAGGGATCCTGAAGGGTGTTGAGACTAAGCGAGGTTGCGAGCATGTCTTATGTTGTTGAGAGTTCAGGGTTTAGGGTTTAAGGTTTAGGGTTTAGGGTGCAAGGTCGGCATGTTCCTGTGCTCTCTTCGCCGCCCCATTCCCGAACCCCAAATCCCTCAAAGCCAGAACTGAGATGTCCGAAGCCCTGTGCCATGCATAACATCGACGTCCCAGAGCACTCCCAGACCGCACAAGCCCTAAAATCCTGGAACCCTAAATCTTAAACCCTGCACCCCAAACCCAGAACCCAACACTCAAACAACAAAAACACCTGAATCCCAGATCCGGAACAGTAAACTAGAAACATAAATAATGGCTACCTATATAGACTCCATTCTAGTTCCTTTTTTTGTTTATTGCCATTTGTTTGTTTATTTCGGATCGTATAAGGCAACAGCGAAGGAACCACAAATGGATACTAGTGGCATCTCCCAAGAAACTCCCGCTAAACCCTAAACCCTAAACCCTTAACCGCATCTCCCCAAAATCTTGCAAGCTCAGTTGGAGAAGCTCCGGCTGGAGAAGCCCGAGGCATTGGTCAGTCGAGACTTTGTGTTTGGGGTTTAGAGTTTAGGCCTTAGAGTTTAGGGCCTTGGGCTTAGGGTTGAGGGCTTTAGGGTTTAGGGGGTTTCGGGGCTTAGGGTGTAGGGGCTTCGGGTTTAGGATCAGGGAGGCGCTGGTCAGTCCAGATTTTGGTGGTTCTTCAGAGCTCTTCGGACCTTAGGACCTGTTCACGCCAAACCTCCAAGGGATGGTGTTTGGATCAAGCAAGGCTTTAATTACACCGCAAACCCAAAACTGCCCTAAACCCTTAATTATGGTTCGAAGGGCATTAAACCCTATAAGCCGTAAACGGCCCTAAACCCTTAATTATGGTTCTGAGGGCGCTTAAGGTTTAGGTTTCGGCGTTGGGAGTTCACGAGCTTCGTTTGAAGGCTTGCTTTCAAGGGGTATCTGTAGGGGCTTAATGTGTTTAGGGTTTAGAGGCCGAGGGGGTGCCCACAAATTTTCTCTGTGTCGGGCTCCACGGGAGCTTGTTGTTGTGTCTGTCTAGTGAGCTGCTTTTGGCAGTTGCTTCCTCGAGCCCAATGAATGAAGGAACTTGTGCATTGATGTCGTGATTTCAGTCTCAAGTCGTGACTTAAGCAATCACTGAACCACCGGAAAGTAATTTTCACTAACTCATCACGTGGAGGTTCAAAGCGTAGGGTTGGGGAACTTGGGGGTCTTAACTGCAGAAGAGCCGTTTATGTTATTTCCAGGAGCTTATTGAAGATGCTAACACCGACTCTGAGGGGGTTACTTTCTGTGTCTTGCTTGACTTGCTCTATAGCCTCGATCCTCGAGCAACGAACCTAGGCACCGCAAACTACGACCTACATCCTATACATGCGTTCTGACTGAATTACTCCAGAAACCCCTGAACTCCTACATTGCGAGCTGCAAAGCACTTGCAGGGCCTTCCAGGGTACGCAAGTGGTGCGCATGAAGTTGAAGGGTTCGGTGTCCAGACCCACACACTTGAGTGTGGGGATTAGAGATGCATAGTTTCAGAAAGTTGTTGTACGCGTTAAGCAACAGGAACTTAAATCCTAGACCTTTTACAGGAGGGATGACATTGATATGCATCAAGTTTGAGGCCCTTTTTCAAATTGACAAGCTGGTAAAGCACGAGAACAGCAAAATGCGAAGTTTTGCCGCTGCAGATTAGAGTAGACTATCTTGAGAAACGTAACAAGGCTCAGCCAGATGGGTGGAGTTGTTTACATTCCCTCGCACATCCGCGGGCTTAAGCGTTCGTGGGGTGCGTAGTAGACCTTGAACGCTCAGCCCAAATCTTTGCGTCTACGGCAGAAACGTAATTTTGGCTGTTTATAGTAGGTTACCAGGTAACGGGTCGCATAAGGTGTGTGTAGAGTTTAAAGGAACCCTAAGCCCTAAACCCTAAAACCCTAAGACCCAAACAGGAACCTCTAAACCCTAAACCCTACACCCAAACCCCTAAACTCGAAAAAGGAACAGAAACCTCCTGTCGTAGCGCTAAGGCTCAAAATAGCCCAAAGGCCTTATGTAGTATGGTCTTTGGGCCCAAAAGCCTTATAATATCAGTCCTTAGAGCCTTAGGGTAAGGGTTTAAATTAAAAATAGGGGTTCTGATAGTCCCTTAAGGTCCCCTATAATAGTCCCAATAACCCATTCCCCCATTCCCTACTAAGAACCAGTCAGAGTAACCCCCAGTCGTAGGGATGTGCAGAGGTCGTGGAGGGAGCCTCCGCTACTGCGGGCCTTTCGCTGGGCGAGTACGCCCTGCTATGGTGTTCAGTCAAGGTTAGGGGTTTAGGGGTTAGGGTAAATAGGGTTTAGGGGTTTAGGGTTTAAGGGTTAGGGGTTTAGGGTAAATAGGGTTTAGGGTTTAGGGAATTAGTGACTTAGGGCCTTAATGAGTTCCTTGAAAGGGTTTTCGAGAGCTACAAAGGCGGAGGTATTCTGAACGTTTTGGGTTGGCGTCGATTGTCTGCGAAGCTTTGGAACGCAGGCTGACCACCGAACCCCTACGAACGCCTCGTACTGCGGGGCAGTGCAAACTGTCCATCCCCAAATTCCTAAACTACCCACGTTGTTTCAGTTTCTTGCCATTCGCAGGTACAATGCGATTTGGTTCTCCGGCATGCTTGGCTTCGATGACTGCCTCAAGGTGGACAGTCAACCCAATGCCTGCTTTGGGGTTTAGGGTTTAGGGTTTAGGTCTTTGTTAGTCGGGCTGTCTTCGTATGGCTTCCTTATATACTTCCTTGGGCAGTTCCGAGGTCCGAGGCTTCATCCAAGTCCCACGCAGGGCCCTGGAGTCCCACTCTTGGTCAGGAACCAGCAGAATCTGTTTTTCCTCCCCGAAGACTCCAAGTATACAAACAGTTCCGACATTGGGGTCTAAAGTCTGCAGACAACTTGAACATACTTCGGGCTATTTGAAGTCTTGTCTTAGCGATTGGACTCTTCGAGAATCTGAGTTTGGAGCTATGGAGATCATTAGAGATCCTGCTGACGGCAGGCAAGCGCAGGTTTAATGTAAGACCCCCTGCCCCCCAAAGCCGGTGATCGCTGAATCCCATCAACGCGAGTTTCTGAAAATGGTAGTTTCCATGTCAGAACCTCTTCTGGTGCAATCCTTATGCAAGGTACCGTAGTTCACTAACCCAGAACCGAAAACTCAAAAGAGTAACATCTTGTTCGGCTTTAGGAAAGCATTCCAGGTTTGCTGTGTAGAGTTCACTGTCGACAAACCTAAACCATCCTAAACCCTAATCCCGAATTGGAGTACTGGGTTGTGTGGGATTAATGTTATCGGAAGCTGCGCTTCAAGACATACAAGAACCTCCTTTCGAAAAGAAGCTTGTTTGAGGCTTGTAGAAGTGCACTACCTAAGGTTTGGGAGTTTTGCGGTTTGCTCGTGTCCGGATTGATAGGATGTGAGGAGGATTTGATTACTTGGAAAGAGTACGGCTTCGTTAAGAATGTTTTGTGCGGTTCATGCTTCTTGTATGCTTGCAACGTGTCGTCTCGTTCCCGGGCCAATCAACCGAGTTCTTTGCGTCTTAAAACCGCATGGGTAGTTTTCTAAATTCGGGTCGCTTTCTAGGTCCACATTATAGTACGGCACCCTTATAAATAGGACCCCCCACAGGGACCCAAATTTAGAGAACTACCCATGTGGATCGGGAGACGGAACGGTTTGCCCGAAGACCACAGAACCCTCAGGTAGTGCGAGTTCGAGCGGATGCGATGCAAGAGGCAAGCTGTCAGCTCAGCCCTTCAGAGCCTAAACCCTCCCTTTGGGTAGTTCTCTAACTTACGGTCCCTTTTTAGCTCCCCAATATAGTACGGCAGCCTTATAAAAAGGACCCCAAAAGGGATCCTAATTTAGAGAGCTACCCATATGTTGCAACTCTTATTCTGACGATCATGACTTCCAGTCTTATTCTCAGCTATATAGTGGGGTTCTTGCTTTTGGGCCTGGCCGGAGGCTTGGCTGCCTGCCAGGTGTTTTGTGCTGTTTTGCACAGTGTGTGCGGAGTCGAGACGTAGACACAACTTCAAATTAGGTAAGATTAAAGATAAGGTAAGCAGGTAAACATGGACTATACACCCATGGAGTCTGCGGAGCTATGCTAGAAACTCCACCTATCCAACTGAGGCCCCCTGAGCCGCGTCTGTTGTTGATGTGTCCTGTTCAGCTTTTCAGGACCAAAGGATTGAGGGTTAAACTATATACCTCGAACCCCTACGACCGAGGCTTGCGGTTTAGGATCATGAAGTCTTCCTGGGATGGCCGTCTTCACCTGCTGCAGGAGGCGAACCGATCCCCTCAGGCCGGACGACTTGTCTCAGGCTTAGGACATAGGCCCGTAAGTAGTTCCTTTTTATGGTTTATGTTTAGAATCCTATAAGGGAATCCAAAAAAGGAACTACTTAGGGGCATATGCTTAGGACATGAGTGGGGATTTGAGGTTCAGTGCTTCGGTTTAGCGCTGTGGGCAAGCTTCACGAAAATCAAGATCTGACCAGTTCTTGCAGCTCCTACATTGGGATTTAGGGTTCATACTTGGTGTTGCAGTGAGGCTTTCAATGTAAAGCCTGCCAACAAACTCTCCCAGTAACCTTTGGAAGTGGAATGCCATCTGGCCATATATGCATTAAAGCCCGAAGGCTGTGAAGCCGTGAATCTGAGACCTGGAGCCTTATACATAACCCGAATTCTGGTTTCCTTCCAGACCTCCTGGCCCAAGCAATGCTAGAGCGAGTGGAGCCGGTGAAATGGCCGGTCAAGCAACTTCGAGAATTTCCTGGGAACGCATTTACACTTGAAGTTGTTGCGTAGCATATTATACCTTTCGATCAACTTTGTAATTGAAACGCAGTGTAACTGTAAGGACACGCACTCCTGGGTCCTGATAGTCCACAATATACAGCACGCACGCGCACGCACGCGCACACACACACACACGCGCAACAATGAAAAAAGTGAGCGAGGGAATGATCTCCATCGCCGGTCTCGATCTCCAGGCCGGGTGGTTCAGGGTTTCAGAAGGGCATTCAAGGATTCTTGCTACGTGTAGGTCCCAAAGACAGAGTCCCAAGCCTGAGCCTAAATCCTACACCATACCGAGCTAACTAACCCTGCCTGCATCCTTGAAGGGGTACTCATGAAGGCATAGACAATGTACCACTAGCCTCCTTTGTGGTAGTTCGGAACTACAAAATACAGTGCCTAATCCAGAAAAAAGACTACAGGTTGCATGGTTGCAGTTTTTGAAGTATCTCCCTAACCCCCCCAGGTACCTACAATATAGGGTACTAGAGCCTCCAGGGCCCTATATAGTAGGTATCTGGGGGGTTGGGGTCTGTGTATGCAGATTAGATGTTTCGGCAATGCGGATGTAGTGGGGGTTTGGCTTTAGCCTTTCATTGAAATGATTTGGTTCCCGTCCCGTAATGGAGGTGCATGGATGTTTACGAATCGGATTCGAAGCAGAGTGCTCTTGTCTGTTAACTGGACCGAGTGCAACCAGCCTTCTTGAATCCAGAACCAGCCTAGCTGCAATCCTGATTGGTTTTAACTCAAGAAAACCACCAAGAGCCCAAAACCATCAAGCACCACACCTCGAACCTTTGTGAACCCACGCTTCAACGAACAAAAGCAACAGCCCTTGACCTCTAAACCCTTGGACCCGAACACCGAAGCTCCCTTGCGGGCAAGGTCTTGCAGGAGCTGTGTGACGCGGCGGAGAAGTGACTCGGACGGCAAGATCTGTGCTTTAAGGATTAGGGCCGTGGGCTTTAGGGTAGAGGGTTTGGGGCTCTCATCCGAAACGAAGACTCGCAGGGTTCTGCGGTTCAGTGCTCAGTGTAGGAAGTTCAGTGCATCGGGCACAACTCCTGAGCCCTAGTGGCATCTAGATTTCGGCGTCGAGGGTGCTAATGATGGACCCCTGGGCCGAAATCCTAGAACCCGAAATCCAGGGATCCAGAAGGGTAGTTCTCTAAAATCGGGTCCCTTTGTAAGTTCCTTTTATAGTACGGCACCCTTGTAAAAGGGACCCTAAAAGTTTAGCCTAAAAGGGATCCTACTTTAGAGAACGTTACTCCGGGTTTCGGGATAACGCACACAAGCAGCAGCTTATTGAAGACTGCCTGTACGGGCTGTTGCCTTCAACAGTGCATGATCTTTAGTGCTTTTGGGTTCAGGGATCTTCTGAGCCTTGAGGATACCATTGATGATATAAATCCTGCAATGCTTTACGGATCCTAAACTATGGGAATGATGGTATATTCCTGATCAGCATGGGTACTGCAGGATATTTCTATAAATTGACCGTAGTTAAGGTGTTCAGGGTAAGGCTTCCAGGGCTTCGAGTTTAGGCTCGTGAGTTTGGGGCTTCCGGTGTTGAAGGCTTCAGCTCTGCTTGGGGTTCAATTTTTTGGGCGTTTTGGGCGCTCAACATATGGGTAGCTCTCTAAATTAGGGTCCTTTTGTAGGTCCCCAACATAATACGGCGCCCTTATTAAAAAAAAGACCCTAAAAGGGACCCTAATTTGGACAGCTACCCATGTTTTGAAGGCCAAACCTTTCAGAAAGTCTTGGTAGATCACTTTCAAGCATCATCTTCTGTGGCAGAATACATAAGCAAAACCAAGTCGTGTCCTCGGACCGCGATGACCTAGAGCGCAACCCCCCTCTATCCGAACTAGACCCTAACCCCCCAGGTACCTACTACATAGGGTACTAGAGCCTTTAGCACCCTATATAGTAGGTACCTGGCGGGGGTTAACTAGAGTTCCACTAAAGCGGCCCTTGAAACCCAAACCCAAAGCCTGAAGCCTGAGGCAGACTGGTGAAATCGATGGCCGACCCGCTGTGTGCAAGGCTGCCGGGGGTTTCCGGCAGTATGCGCGTGCCTTAAGCGCAGGCTAGGCTATACCTAAACCCTAAGGCTCTAAGGACTCATATTTAAGGCTTTTGGGCCCAAAGGCCATACTATATAAGGCTTTTGGGCTATTTTGAGCCTTAGGGAAAGGATCGGGGGACTTAGCAACCCAGGTGCTAGCAAGGTATAGCCATAGTCGTAAAGACTTCCAACCCTAGTTAAGGCATTCCTAAGCCTAATTCAACACCCCCTTGATCCTTAAAGCGTTCATAGGAATGTCACTACCCTGAATACTTGAATACTACTCGAAACCCTTGTTTTCAAGTAGAGTTGTACATGACGTATATGAGCTGTGTAACATGACCCTGCTAACACCATATCCTACCAAAGCGGCGTTGGGCATATTGGGAAAACATGAACCCTTTACCTTTACGTGGTGCTCCAAGCCGGTTGCGTGAACATCGTACTGTCCAAACAGCCCAAATGCCAAACTCTATGCCCTTCACCCTCCGCCAATCGCTCACACGAAGTTTCGGCATGCATGTCAGGCATCGATGAGGCCGTGTCTTTACTAAGCATATGCTTCAATCTGCAAAGTCCTTTTTGATTATTTTTACTCGGTGCCCAATCATTGGGTACTTGGCCCGTTCTGGACCCTACGAAACCTGCACCTACCCATAGGCTCCTAAGTAGTTTTTTGTATGGTTTATATTTAGAATCCTATAAGGTAATCCCAAAAAGGAACTACTATGGAGCCTATGGGTAAAGTCTAAGACGAGTCTAGGATTGATGAGGGCCCCCCGGCAAGAGGGGGCCCTCATAGCTGCCAACTTCAGAGGAAATCAGCTGATGGATGCTATTGGGTGCCGATACGTCTAAGACGACTTGGGGGGCATACCCATAGGCCCGTAAGTAGTTCCGTTTTGGGATGACCTTATAGGATTCTAAAATATAAACCACAAAAAGGAACTACTTAGGGGTCTATGGGTAGCAACTAAGCTCCGAAGTACCTTCATGGGAGCCCAGAGTAGGTAAGACTAAAGTGTCCACCACTTGCAGCCCAAGTTTGTACGCTCCCTCAAACGCAGCCTGCCATACGCTGAAAATCTAGACCCCCAACTTCCCTGAAACCCTAAACTATAAAGCCTAAACCCCTAAACCCCTAAACCTCTAAACCCTAAACCCCTGAACCCCTAAAACCCCCTAAACCCCTAAACCCCTAAATCCTAAACCCCCCCCAAGCCTGAAAAGTTTGGAGAGACCAGTCTCGCGTTTTTTGCCTGAGACTCCAAAGCTCCTTAAAAAAAGGAATAAAACCTTAAATTTTATTAGGGTTCTTTATTATACCCTAACCCCCCAGGTACCTACTATATAGGGTACTAGAGCCCCTGGGGCCCTATATAGTAGGTACCTGGGGGGTTAGGGTATTATAATTTAAGGCATATTCCTTAAATTAAGGGGCTTTGGAGTCTCGGGGTTGCCTGCAGGTCGCGAACCTCCTCTTCCCAAAGGGCGGCCTGGCTCCGAAACTTAGGCGTCGGATTTCCTGAGGGTTTAGGGGTTTAGGGTTTTGAAGTTTAAGGGGTTTAGGGGTTTAGGGTTTAGGGGTTAGGGGTTAGGGGTTTAGGAGTTTAAGGGGTTTAGGGGTTTAGGGGTTTAGGGTTTATAAGAAGTTTAGGGTTTTAGGGTTTATGGGTCTAGGGTTTTTTGCTTAGGGTTTACGTAGGGGCTGCATGGTAGCAGTCATAGTGGGCTCCAAGTACATGTAGGGTTCGGTGGTCCCGCAGACCGTACTCGTAGCTTCTCAGGTAGTTGCCTACCAATAGGCCCCTAAGTAGTTCCTTTTGGCATTACCTTATAGGATTCTAAAATATAAGCCACAAAGAGGAACTACTTAGGGGCCTATGGGTACAGCCGTGCTAGCTGAGTCTTTTGGGCACATGAGGAATAGCGACGACTACAAATTCCATAGCGGAGAGGCGGAACTTCAGAGGGTCACTTTCGAAAAGCCTTGTCTTTTGTTTGGTCCGACATCGGATAGCCTATCCGGGCTGAATTCCATAATGATCTCACTTCCTCAGTCCTGACAACCATATGAAGCCCCGCACAAACTAACCCTAAACCCTCAACCCGAAACTGTCAAACCAGATTCAAACAACTCCGAACAGCCCTACAAGCCCAAAGCCAACACTAAGCCAACGCCGGTTATCTAAACCCTAAACCCTACTAAACCCTAAACCCTAAACCCTAAACCCTAAACCCTAAACCCCAAACTAAACAGCCAAGGCTACGTTTGCTCTGGGGATCGGAGTGCGGTAGAGGCTCTGAAGAGTCCTGCACCGAGCTGACCTTCTTGCGAGTTTGGGGTTGAGGAGTTTGGGGTTTAGGGTCTATCGGGTTTAGGGATTTGGGGTTTAGGGTCTTTGTGGTTTAGGGTCTATAGGTTTAGGGATTTGGGGTTTAGGGTTTGGCGCTTAGGAGTCTGGAGTTTAGTGTTCAGTTCAGGGTGCAGGGGTGTTTAGGGTTATAGGGTTGAGGTTTAGAGTAGAGGGTTTAGGTTGCAGGGTTTAGGGTTTAGGGTTCTAGGGTTGAGGGTTTATGAGGCTTTCGCTTTCGCTCTCCCGCGCACTATGTTTTTGGCGTTTCCCGTGCCCCAATGGTGTGAAGGACCCAATTAGAATGTGCTCGTATTTTATAACAGGCTTGTATTTTGGGAAATATGATTACTACCTGGACCCCCAAAGTGTGTAAAATAACCGCCTTCCAGAGGTTTTGGGCCATTACTTTGACCTACTTTCCGGGGTTTAGGTAGGTACTTGGGCCCTTACACAGAGGCTCCATAGGAGTTCCTTTTTGGGATTACCTAGGATCCTAAATATGAACCAGAAAAAGGAATTACTATGGGGCACATGCAACGAAGCTCTGCTGTGAGCGGTCGGGGGGTGGTGAAAGCCCTGGGCATGATCACTGCCTGCTATAAGGTGGAAGTCTCCCTCCAGTTCAAGTTCAGTACCTTGAAGGAAGCCCTGCAGAGTGTTCACGGTTATTATGGAGATGATTTAGGAAGCGGACGAGGGGAGTGGCCCAGGAAAACCGCTGAGAC
>CAJNJA010008265.1:0-42143 GCA_905231915.1 Symbiodinium necroappetens
CTCTGGGGTCGTGTTCTTTTAACTGAGGAAGAGGAGATAGTACAGGATACAGTAAGTATGAGGACCGCATCTACTCGAAACGGGCACTTCGTTGTTGAGGGTTCGTTAGAAAGGCTTAGGGCTCTTGCTTCAATCCATAACCTTAGGGTTTAGGGCTTAGGGTTTAGGGTAACAACATACGACAAAGCTGGCAAGAACTCAGGCGAGCACCAAGTTCTTGACACCAAGTACATAAAGGGTGCAGTCTGCAAAATCACAGCAGCACGCGCTTGTTGAGAACCCCTTTGACAAGCATCAGGCCTCCGTGCAGCACAACATTCATCTCCAAAACTTTCGAGCAAAGCTTAGACCATAAATCTGAACGAAAGCCTAAGCAACAAGTCCTATTCACAACAGCTCATGCATCACCCAAAAGGATTGAATCGCAATGGATTTGGGTTCTCCTAAACCCTGAACCCCAAAATCCTCAATGCTAAACTCCGCTCTGAACTGCAGCAACTTCTTTCATGCAAATCATGGAAACCAAACATGCCGCAATGTTCGAAGAAACTCAATGACCAAACGAAAGGGTCTGGGTATCTGGGTATATCTAGGAACCCCTTACCAATCATGGTTTAGGGTTTATGGTCTAAGCTTGGTGGCCTTTGCGTTGCAGCGCGGGGTGGGTCGCGATGCGAACGATTCGGGCGCCGGACAGCTGCCCAAAGCCTGCAAGATTCACATTGAGGGCTTTGTGTTTTTAGATCGGGTTGGGGTAAAGCCATATACGCCTATTGTTCTAGCACTGTCCTTGTGCGGTCTAGCTGACTGACACTTTATTCCTGAAATTTGCGGTTATAGGGCTCTCTGGGTAGACTCCGAAACCGACAAAGTTCAGTTCGATTGAGTTCCACCGAAGCAATTAGGCCTAAACCCGAAACTGCAGTGGTTTTCCATCCAGGCTACAGCAACAAGAATCACCAAGCAAAGTTGAGTTGCATGTGCTTGCTTTGTCTGCGTAGTCGTTTAGACAACAGACAGCATGGGGTCTCAACAGAAGCTTGGCAGTGGACCATCGTGCAAGAAGTGCTGCGTCAGCGTCCACCTCAGTGCAATGCATCAACTCCAGAATTTCAGGGCTCTTCTCGTGCTCGCTGTCACAGAAACGTGCAGGAGAGGGCACCCCACCTAGACCCGCAATATCTGCAAAGCCCAACGACCCCAAATCAACTTTGAATGATAGCAATATTCTGATGCCAGAATCAATTTCCCTAGACCAAACCTGAGTCATGCTAACCAGGCCCCTCCTCATGGAGCCGCCCCTGGGAAGAACTAGAACTATTGTAGAGGGTGGACCCAGAACCTCATCAGACACACTACAAAGCCCATGAGCTGGTGTCAGCGATCGAACAAGCACCAACCAAAAGCCCTTGAATCTCACAGCTGTCCCAGCCGCGGAATGAGATCCCCCGACGGCCGCAAGCCACGCTTCAGCGAAGCCTGGCGTTCAAGGGCTCCTTTGCCAAAAAAACAAAACCCCACTCCTTTTAGGACCGCAGCAGGGGTTCTGAAGGCCGTGGGGCTTAGGGCTGCAGGGCTTCCGGGTTTGGGATTTTGGATTCAGGATATGAGGCGGGGGTTCGAAGAAACGCTTGGGCTCCTTTTTAGGGCACTGATCAGAGCAGGTGTACTAGTCTAGAGGATCCGGAGACAGAGCCTTGTCTGGAGAGCCTTCTTGTGCAAAGGGGACTCTTTCTGTATTTGTGCATATTTTGGGTGCGAGTATCCGGAGACGAGAAAGTAATAGACACCTCATGTCAAATGGAAGTTCAGGGGTACAGGTTTGGCTCCGCGGTTTTACTCCGCCCTGATGTTTTTTTGGGCCTCTGAGTTGCTGTACAAAGACTGAAGAACTCGTTCTACTATTCTGCTCGGCATTACCATTTTGCAAGTATAGAGACTCCTTAACCCTACTCAAACTCCTAAGTCTTAAGTTCTCCATGCTATCTTAGGACCCTCTGACAAAACATCTTTAGAACCATCCACAATGCATGCCATAGTCCGAAAGTCTTGCTACGAAGACACGACCTCGAAGTATCAACGGATGTGACTTGCTGCTTCAGGATAGCCCGAAGCAAGCTACTTGCTCAACTCCTCTGGCCAGTCAGGTACACTTTAAGCCCTCTGCGACACTGCCTTCTATCAAACCTGATAGAACCCCGGAAGATCTCAGAAGAGATCTCAGAAGATTTCATGCCAAGGCTAACACAACCCGAATGAAGGCCTCAAGCCCCGAAACTCTGACCTAAGACCCCAAAAGCCACTACACACCGAAACCGTAACACCCCTAATTCCGAAGAGCCCTGAAACATTAAGTCCTGAAGCTCAAATAAAGTGGCAATTCCTGTCTTACCACTCCACCCCCAATTTTTGACCTACGGTTCAGAAACACAAGGACGGAGACCCCAGAAACTATTTGTTTCGGCGGGGCATAGAAACACACACGTGAACAATCAAGAATCACTTTTGCAGGGGTCATCTGCGTTTTGGCGGGACCTTAAACATTTCTTAAGATAAGCCCAGAAAACTGAGCTGACACGTAAACATGCCGCAGCTCCAAAATGGCAAAAGATCAACACCGAAATCACGCGCCCCAAAGACATGTAACAAGCCGTCCAAGTGCCTTGACGCTGTCCTGCGAGAGAGCACCCTCCATGCAGATCCTGGGCTTCATTGTAACCCTCGTCGCGGCGCTTGCAGCTTATGGAACCCATATAGTAGCCCTTCTAGTACTGCGCAGTTGTGCCCCTTTTTTGCACAGGATTCGGGGCTTGGCCGTCGCAGGAATCGAACATTCAGCAGTTCAACTTTCGGAGACTCGAAACTAAACCCAAAACCCTAAACTCTGAACCCTAAACAGAATTCGTGCTGAGAAAACTGCAGTGCCAAGGCTCTCTACTTGGAGGAAGCTCGAAGGCCCCGTTGCACCCTCAATCAGTAGGGCTTCCGCTTCGGTGCCGCTTTAGGGTACTTATCTAAATTAGCGTCCCCGTTTAATTTGGGTTCCTCAAAGGGATCTACAAGGGCATCTAGAAGGGTACTACAAGGGTATTTCTCTAAATTAGGGTCCCTTTTGGGGTCCTTTTTATAAGGGTGCCGTTGGGGACCCAGAAAGGGACCCTAATTTAGAGAACTACCGCTAGACCTCAGACCTAAACATTCAAGCCTGAACCCCAGCACTGACAAGCTCTAAACCTACTAGCCCCCTAACACAAAAAACCTAGAATCCTCAAAGCCCATGAACACTTAGGGTTAAGGGCTTAGGGTTTGAGGTTTAACCTGTATCCGAAGAGTCGATGTCCAAGGATCTGAATGGCGACCAACACCTCCGGCAACTCAGCGGAGTTCGAGCCCGCGTCGATGGGAGGCAGCCTACAGCTCGAGCTGCGCGGGGTTTAAGGCCTCAAGGGTTCAGGGGAAAGAGTGTTGTTTTACTGCCGGTGCTGGTGAGTATCTTTTATTTTTTTGTTTGTTTTCTGTTGGGAAGTGTTTGTTTGTTTGTTTTGCTGTTGGTACTGGGGTGTGTGTGTGTGTGTGTGTGAAAATTTCTTTGATTTTGGGCCCCCAACTGGCCGCTCACTCACTTCCTGATTCGCCGGGGTCTCAGCTGCACAACACAACAGCAAACACGCAGAAACAGCCAAAAATACACCTGTTCCGGGTTCAGGGTCGAGCTACCTGCCAGCCCTGAAAGCTAGATTCCGCATCCTTACCTCGTGGATGAGAAATGCTTGGGCCCTAGTACAGGAACGATGCTAACCGCAAGCTCCACGGTCGACAAGAAATACCCAAGCTATTGGGAATGTGAGCCGTAAGCGCAAAAGAGCCCAGCGACCAACCCCAATAAACTCTTTCCTTCGTAGGTCCCTGCGAAGGTCTTTGCCACAAATGCACAAATGGCTGCGATTGTCGACATTCTGTATACTGATAGCAAAAATGCACACATGCAGATTGTCAGTACATCTACGTCTGTATGTGAACAATAACAAAGATGCAAAATTACAGACATATACACATATATGTAGACATACACATATGCATGTACATTTTGATAGTGTATGTGCAAATCTGCAAAAAGGACACGTGTCGACACTGCTTAGCAGTTGAACGTAACCGGAACAACATGAAGGCATAGCGAATGGTGACTAGTGGAGCGCATTTGTGAGACACATGGTGGTCGTGGAGCTACTTGGGGGTTCATGGGTATTTATATCGTGGGGTTATAAGTAGGGTAACTATAGTTATAACCCATACTAGGGGACCTGTAACCCCACTTATGACTACTCATGAACCTCCAAGTAGACATGCATAAGGATGTGGAGCATGCGGACAGTGCCACAAATCAGCAATCACATAACAAACAAAAGCACAGGGGAAACTGACGCTGGATTTTCCTTTGTACGGCACCTTGTCTATGGACCCTACACGCCACTTCCATGATAGCTGGCGCAAGGTATAAAACCCGAGCTTTCTCATGATAGCTGTATAGACCCCAAGTTACCCGAAAGCTAAAGCCTAAGCTCTCCCAAACTCCAGGCCCCCCGGAAACCCAACACCCTAGCTCCCCTAGCTCTCTCTGTGCGCCAGGCAGTACCAGAAGATGGTGGGCCGGCGCATCCGCCATGAGCAGGAGGTCGTTGGGTGAGTTCTTGTAGTGGCCTCGGAAAGAGATGGAGCCCTGGCAACGGAATTCTACTGGAGCAGATATCGTTGATCTTGGCTCGGTGCTAGGGTCTAGCTGTTGCTACTGCTGCTAACGTTGTTGCTGTTGCCAGCGCCTCTGGAGCTGTTCTTCGTCGTCGGGTTCGTTGTTGTCGCTGTCGTGCGTGGTAGCGACGGGTGTGGTCGTATCCGCGATGTTAATGCTTTGTTTGTCCTTTTGCTGCTGCTGGTGTCGTTTCCGTTCGGCGCCGTCGTGGCTGCTGTAGCAGCCGCTGTTGTCGCTGCCGGTTATGGAACCATTGAGGCTGCTGCTTGCTGCTAGTGCAAAGGCGCAGAGTTCAAGAAGCACTAGGGTGCCCGCTGGAAACGAAAAGAGACATCATCTTGAAGAGGAACTTCTCAGATGCTTCCTGACACATCAAGAGTTCGTGGGATTAGGCTTCAGGGCTTATACCGAGGGGCCGAGTGCGCTAGCCCAAGAAAGGTTAACAATTGAACTTCTAGTAGGGTTTTATAAGCCCCCAAAAGGTTAAAGGTTACCTACTCAGCCCATAAGTTATAGCTTCATGAAACAGAAAATGCGATCCGGCGCGAGAATCCCAAATAGAAGCTCTTTTTCTTCCTTATGCCCTTCTATGTCGGCTGCTGGTGGCCAGGCCACCCCGGAGATCCCTGAAGGATTCGTATTAGGAGGACTCACCGTCCCTACCAGCATAAATATTTGGTTTTTAAGGCTCAGGGGTTTTTGTTTAAGGTTTAGGGATTGGTCGTTGAAGTTTTAGGGTTTGAGATAAGAAAAAGTTTTAAAGGGTCCCTGATGGTAAGAACCCCCCCGGGCCCCCCAAAGTAGGGACTCGGTGGAAGCGGGCAACCAAGGAAGCTCTGAGGTTGAAAAGCGGTTGATTAGAATGGGGCTTTGGGGCCATCGTTCGTGTATGTTTGTATGCAGGAACCCTGAGAAATATCACCGGTAATCATTCAAGCTTTTGTCTTCATAGACCGTGGGATCTGAATCTTGCACTATGTTTGTTGAAAGTTTCGACCTATGGAGGAATAAGAATACTGTGCCTACTTTCTATGACGAGCAGTGAATATTCCGCGCGGCTTGGCCACTTTCTACGCTTCACTTGTTTCCAAGTTGGTATGTCTGTTACGGTGGTGCACTTCTTCCAACTAGACTCCCCTTGACCACTAAACCTGTGTGGGTTCGTTCAGGGCTACATGTTCAAGTAGGGTTTTTGGCTTAGGGCCTAATTAGGCCTAGGCCGGGGCGTTGACGGCATGATGCTCAAGATTTCGGGTGGAGGGTCTTCCGATGCTGAAGAGTGGCATTGTGGGCCCAAGCCCTTGTAATCCTGGAAAACTTCCTGCAGCTGCTCTTCTGAATGATCTGCTGAATATTCGGGGGTTGCCAACATCTAGGGTCCCTCTTTCAGCTTACAATGAGGATCCTTTGTTTAGGGTCTACACATGTGTCGACATGTTCTGAAACCCCTATATCGTCTCTACAGTGAAACCGGCTCTGGGATCGGACTTTAAGGAACAGCCGGGATGGCCAAAATGTCTTCAATCGTTGAACTTGTGGACCCATGTGTTGCAGGCTGGAAAACCACGAAACAACGTAGGACATGTGGAATGACCTCCACAACTTGACAATGGTGTCCATCGATGGGCTTACGAGTGTTTCGGGGTTCAGGGCTTGCGGATTTGGGCTTAGGCATTTGCGGGCTTCCCTCCTTTAACACCAACTGACCAAACCAAATCTGAGCTCAGCACATGGTACGAGAAGAGAGCATCGCGGTTCACCCAGAAAAGGCTGCACCTGCGAGGGAACCCTGAAACCCACAAGAAGAAACCTTGAACCCTTAAGGCCCTGAAGCCCCTAAAGACCACAACCAGCAACCTTCCATCCCTCCAGCCCTAAACCGCCCTAAACCCCAAACCGGAAACCTTGACCTCTTCAGACCTTCTTGCGTTCTTTACATACTCTCACAACCCATGAAATAGGTAAGGGGCTTTTGTTTCTAGAACCACGAAAGGACAGCGACACTAAGCACTTGCCAATGCTCCTCAGGAGCCCCCATCTACAAAAACCCATACGCAAACTCTATCCCAGCTCCTTTCATCCCCGAAGTATGGGCTACACCCTAAATCGTGCTAGA
This sequence comes from Symbiodinium necroappetens, assembly GCA_905231915.1. Lineage (NCBI taxonomy): Eukaryota > Dinophyceae > Suessiales > Symbiodiniaceae > Symbiodinium > Symbiodinium necroappetens. The sequence continues at coordinate 6,864 of CAJNJA010008265.1, forward strand.
AAATCATACTATGATTTTAAGGTCCATTCCTTAGTTGAGGCATGTTGGAAGGTCTGGGTCCCAGGCTCACTCAAGGGTCCAAAGGGACCCCAGGGGCCTCAGAAGACGTTGTATTCCAGCCCCCAAGACCCTCACGGTTGGGTTGGTTAGGGTACGTAACATCGTCAAAAAAGAGACTGCTGTCATCATCACTACCATTACTATTGTACTGAACAGTTTTAGTTTTCCTTTTTATCATCATTTTCATGGCTCCGTTATTTATGGTACCTTCCTTTTTCTAGTCCAAGAAGGGTATTTGTGTTATAAGTATTCTTCTTAACCCTAAACCCTAAGCCCCAAACCCTACACCCTAAGCCCTAAACCCTAAACCCTAAGCCCTAAACCCTAAACCCTAAGTTTAAAAGGGAAGGACACTCCTGGGGCTCCGACTCGGCCGGCAAAGGCAATGAGCTCATCTGCAGCTTCGGAACCTCATCGAAACGTTTTAAGGGTTTAGGGTTTAGGGGTTTAGGGTTTAGGGGCTTAGGCTTTAGGCTTGCTGTCTGTTTTTTTTTTAACGGTTTTTTGGGGGTCATAAGGAGCTTTTTAGCCTTTAGGGTTTTTCCTTATGAGGGTTTGGGTTCTTGCTGAAGTAAGGGTTCCACCAGGGTCATGAGGTCATGAATGGACCCATCTTCCCGAGGTTCTTCAGAACCTAATCTCTAGTCACAGGGCATTTAGGCTTCGCGGCTCTGATGCTTTTGGCGGCTTTTGGGGGTTTCAGGCTTCAAGGGTAATCCCAAAACCCAAAACCCTAAAAGGTTTAAGAGGTCAGGTTTGGGCTTCAACAGGCATTGTTCCAACAAGGGTATCTTGTTATGCAGGGGTATCTTGTTGTAAAGGTTCTGTACAGTTTCTGTGTCTGTGTGCTACATGTTCGCAGTGATTCTTATATGGCTGCTGATGAGGTTTCCCAGGTTCTAGACTTAGATTACCTGAACACGCTGAAGACTCAGTGAATCGGGTACAACTAATGCAAACCCGGTAGTCATGAACATAACAATAACAAAGTCTGCCTATGGAATCCCCAGAGTCTCCCGGTGCTGGAGGTACTGTGGCGTTCTCGCATGGCGCCTTTTGGTATTTGCGTTTTCGAGTTTCGAGCCGGTTTAGAGTTTGAAGGCCTTTGTAGTCGCAAGCCCTGTTGACCAGAGGAACGTGGAGGGACAGAAACAAACAAGAACCCATCTGTCAACCCCTGCACCGTCAAATCCCGGTTCGCTCCAAGCACACCCCGACACAAAATCTCCGAGGAAGCCTTTGCTCTAAGTTCTAAATCATCTCAACAGCACCCAAGCACCCGATCAGCGGGTGAGGGCCTGCGCAGAGTCCAGGCAAAGTAGCCGCCCGAGCCAGGACTGCCAAGGGATTTATAGGTAATGTCACATGATATCGGCACACTGTCTCGCTCCATGCGTTGGTGTATGTGTATATATATATATATATAAATACATGTATATGGATATGGATACGGATATGGATCTGTATCTGTATCTGTACATGTATATGTATATGTATGTAGTGACGACACATCAAAGCTCGGAGAAAGGCACACCGTAGTTTAAGATGATTACATATGCTAGGCGTGCTGGCAAAGCCTTCCAGGGTTTGTGACTCTTGGACAGGTTTCACAGGGATAAGCGAAGAGCCTAAACCCTAAACCCTAAACTCTAAACCCTAAGCCCTAAACGGGTTGATGAAGCTTGTCAGGCTTGCCGACCGTCTCATATGCAGTCCAAGCCTTGAAAACCCCAATGTCGCTAGACTGAGGCCATGGGGTTTGGTGTGGAGGCTTAGGGTTCGGTTCCCTTGTAGTCCTGAAGATTTTTGCCACAAAGGTTCAACAGATTCATAGGAATGCGGACTACATCACGTGTGGAAGTAGCTGTACGTATCCAAATGTACCTGTTGGCCGAAAACGAAAGGCATTCTGCAATGAGCGAAGAGGCAGCTGCTGCTATGTGTGATGTCACATTGCGGTGTGGTTGTAGATAAGCATGGGTGCAAGGGATGAATGACGACCCTTGCTGTGCTTAATACATCGCCACTGAGAGAATGCAAGAGATCTGCAACAAACAACGCTCTTGTCGTTGTTGTTCGATCGGATGAGCCCCAGACCATGTTGCTTTGTATGCTAGGGCTAGGGTTGGGATCTAGGGCCTAGGGCGATTTCGGGCTGGAGCGCCAATGTCTTGTGGACAATATCTGCGTGATGATAACGGCTATGACATACGTAATCTTGACACCAACCCTAAACCCAAGCACCTAATCCTCAGAAGGACAACTAACGACTGAAATGCTAAACCCTAAATCCTGAATTCCAAAGCCTCAGCCCCATACCCAAAATCCTTTGGCCCTCAGCAAACTCCGTGAAGCTTTCAAAGCTCCCAAATACATTCATTCAGACCCCAACACCTTAAGGCTTCCCACAGAGTCATACAAAGAACATTGCGCCCAGTTTGGAAATCTTACTTCATGGTTGCTCTCTTCGCTATCTTTGGTAACCTCGAAGAAGGGAAGGGTATGATCTGCCAGGTAAACCCCATGCTTCTTCCAGACTTTCCAAACCCGAAACACTGCATGTAAAGAAACATCACAAGAACCAGAAGCCTCGCAACGTCACGTCAACATTGGAAAAGCTAGTTCAGCCCCTCACCACTCGAAAAACTACATGACTCTGGAGAAACACCTCCAGCCCAATAGCCTTCACCGCAACAAAGGAACCTAAAACCAATTACAGAACTCACTAGCCCTAAATCCTACTCCTGCAAACCCCACTTCTTTCTTGTAAATCCCGGAAGCCCCAAAAGCCCTAAACGCTCAAGGCCATGACACCTTGAGCTACCAAGCAGCGGTGCCTCAACGGGATCCCCAGGCGCGTAGCGGATCGGCTCCTTGCTTGGAGGAAGCTCAGAAAAAGATACATCTACCAGTCTAGTCTGTTGTGGCAATACGGGGGAACTCGGGGCTTTTGCGCAAAAACATCGCCCATTCACTGAGAGCAAACGTGCCGTTGCAAATCCCTTCCGGGCTTGTTTTCTAGCTCCAGCCCCCCGAGATGTAGTGTTTGATGATAACAGCTATAGGTTCCGATTACAAGACGTGTTATCGGCAACTAAGCACAAGACTAAACAACGCCCCTAGCCGCCCTGGCCTGGCTGTAAATGAAATCACCCCGAGCATTTGGATGGGACAAACCGATGTCACAAATCAGCTACCCTTCCCCTAAACCCTAAACCCTACACCCGCCCTCAAACAGAACCGGCAAACCCTGACTAGACAAACGTCGCAGACGAGAAATGAATAGTAGTAATACTCATTGCAACAACCGATGAAAAAAGCAGTAGAACTGCTTTGACAAAACACCTCTAACATGATCAACAACCCACCCAAATCGTAACTAACCTAGAGACGGAACAACAAAAAACCTTGCCTCCAAGGACAGCTCTCGCAAGGTTCGGTCGCTGGAGGGCCCTGGGCAAAGGAGACAAGAATGGAGGGGCTTTCAGGGTTACAGGGTGTTTAGGAGGAGTTTCGTGGGATTTATGGTCGAAATAGTCAAGAATTAAGCTTTTTTGGGGGATTTAAAAAGTTTAGTAGCCCTCAACCCTAATGCCCTAATGGCTTTTATGGGCTTGAATCCTTCCTCAGCTTCTGTCTTTGGCTTCTGTTTCAGGGTTTAGGGTTTAGGGTCAGGTTTCGATAGAGGCTTCTGCTGAAGAGATCCGGCCGCTTTCTCGCAGGACCCGCATGCCTATATAGTCCATACAGTGGCCTCACCAAGAATCCGTTGTAGTCAGGATCCGTCTACCTAAGAGATCCCTGATGTTCGGTCCCAAAAGAGAGCGTCACTCTAAAAGGGGACCCTGACATGCAGAACTACCCAAACAAGAGGGCACGACGTAATCTTGCTAAGTGGGCTGAGCGGGGGCAGCATTAAAGCCTCACGCTAGCATCTTCCAGCGTTTCAGAAGTTCTGGTGTAGGGCTTGGGGTTTAGCTGTGGCTTAAGACCTCTAAGTTGAATTCGACAGCCTTCGGAAATGCTGATATGAACCCACTGTGGAGCTACGAACAAGCAGACTGCCTCCCTGAACCGGCATGAGGATATCGGGACTCGTTGTTTATCCAGATGAAGGGGCGAAGCCGGGGAAGTGTAGGCCACCCTCTCCTGAAAGGGGCTGGGGCGTTTCTATCTCAAAGTTGCCAGAGCATCTTAGCGGAGAACAGTCAAACCAGTGTAGGCTTCGATTTCGAGGGCAGACGGGAACACATGTCCTCGTTATCTTGAAGATGTGGGAAGGTTGTCCAGCGGCCACAAGACACAATCGGCAAGTGCTCCTCTTTGATTAATTGAAGTCTGCAGATCTCACGTTCCGCCACACCAGACACACGTCCTCGGCAGACAGTCCCGGGGCAGGGTAATTCATCGATGCCAACTTTCCTCCAGGATGGTAGTGACCCTCGCCCTGGAATCCTCCTGCTTCAACACAGGCAAGACGGCCACCTTGGCCTTAAGGGCGTGTCTCCTGACAGCAAGGATCCTGGCCGCACTGCGCGGCCGCAGCGAGGCCTCAAACGTCGTGGCACACCACCCAGTTCAACGTAGGCGTGCTGGTAGGTATCCTTATGTTGGATATCGTTACCCATATACACTAGTGCCCGCAATAAGTACGCAAATCCTTCCCTGGCAGGAAACTCTTTTGACCCATGCTGATCTTATGAACGGGTTCAGTCCTTGGCTTAGGTTCAGGGCTCGGGATTCCGACCCTGCCTTTCTTGGCGCTGCCGACGCCCTTCCCGGCTTTCAGATCCTTCCAAGGACATGTGTCCACGAGAAGGGAACAAACCAGCTTTCGTAATTGCTGTAGGATGCATCGTGGTTGATCCAAATGTGGCAGTCTCGAACCCTCGAATTTCCCCGAGCCTCAGGATCCAACAACCTGACCACTGGCACATTCCCCCAGATACTTGCGTGCAAGTACTGTGCTACTGGCTGCTGGTTTGGCTGGCTTGCCGTAAACTACGGCATGTAGTGTTGTTCTACTCCGGCCTTGGGGTTTGGGGTCTGGGATGTGTAGGACCATCCTACCGCCCATATGCTAACAACGCGGGGACATAGGGGCCCCCTGCTTAGCGGTCCAAGCAATAAGGGATCCTAACATTTCGCGTCCAGTGTGTCCATATTGGGGGTCCCGCTTCCCCATCTTGCACCCCGAAGGTTACCAAGTGCGTACCTAGGGGCAAGCCGGTTCTTTATGCTAAGCTAGATCCCCACACCAATACTTAGGATGCGGCTCTTGGGATCAAGTTGCTCAAATCTTGCATAGGGCGACGTCAAAATATACTTCCTTCCTCGAGTCGTCCTTACGACGAAACGAGCCAAACTCCAATGGGGTTTGATATCCTATTCGGCCCTCAGCCGCAAACTCTTACACGAAATCCCCAGGTGGGATTTACGTCATCAGCTCTTTCTGGGCTCCTTGGGGTTCTTGATGTAAAGTTGCACGATCTAGCGTCTCAGGCTTGGACTACTCCAGGGCCACATCCCGAGAGAAAAGGCCCTGCTAGGAGGCTTTTGGCAGCCTGAGGTTCAAAAATCCTTGACGGGATTTAGCAGACCATGCTCCAGAGGTCGCAGCAGTGGGGTGGAAGGATTTTGGGCAGAGCGTTGCGCCAACGACAATATAGTTGAGCTCATGATTGGGGCTTTCGAACGGGCAGAGCTCTGAAAAAAGGGACCGACGCGTGCCCCAGCCACGCTGGCACATGCAAGTGCGCCTGGCAGGAACTGCAACCCACACTCCCGCACTTGTCAGGGACCAATACAACAACGCCCGAACAAACACAAAACCTTAACAAATCCGGTAAATAGATCTCTAGAAACCGAAACACAAAGTTGAACTAGATCCCCTGAAACCCTAGAAACCCCAAGGCAACGATGGATCCCAGGTCCTCGATCAGCTTCAAGGACAAGGCTCGGCCGGTGCCTGCTCTCAAGTTGCTCTTCTGCGGGTTAAGGATAACGCAGGATCACGACAGTAAGCCACCTTTAACAGTTAGAATAGGGTTTCGGGAGATATCATACTATAGTTATAATACGGAACCAAAAAAGGAATAGCGTGGTAGTAGTTCAGGGCTTTTGCTAACAATTAGAATGAGGCTTCGCGAGATATCATACTAGAGTTATAGTAAGGAACCCCAAAAGAAATGGCGTGGTAGTAGTTCTTCAGGCCCCTATATTGCCTCCATTTGGGCTCTTGGGGGTCTTCTTTCATTCGGCCTTTAACTCTTGGGGGATTGCTTCAGTCTTAACCCTAAACCCAAAACCCTAAAACCCTAAACCTTGACAACATTTCAAGCACCTTTAAAGGTTTGGGGTTCTTTGGGCTTCGGTGGCTTCGGGCGTTGGCGGTTGGGGGCTCAGGAGTGAACAGCCGGATGACATCTCTTGGCTTAGGGTAGGGTTGTTAGGGCTTTTAAGGTTTAGGGTTCCTAGGGCTTTTGGGGTTTAGGGTTCCTGGGGTTCCTAGGGTTTTTAGGGTTTAGGCTGTCAGTGCGGCCACATATGCCAGTGCACGCCATCTGCTCCAGCTGTTGGAAGGCATCATCGGTTTGAAGAGGTCGCTGCCTCTACAGATGCATAGCGCAAGAAAACTTCTTCCATCTGGCCTCCCTGTCACCACACCTCGGTCTAGGTCGACATCGCCGACATCCACAGCTGAGTCTCAGAAGAGGAATGTGCGTGGAGCCGCAATCTTCCGACCTACCCAGAGAGCCCAATACCCCTTAATTAAGGAATATACGTTAAAGTATAGGGGCCTTAATATTGGTTTGAGGTATATTCCTTAATTGAAGGGTATTGGGCTCTCTGGGCTCCTTACTTCCACACCGACCTGGCCGAGGACTATGCTCAAGCGAATGAGGCCACGGAAGGGGCTCAGAGTTTAGCAGTAAGGGATGAGGGTTTAGCCTTTTGGGGTTTGGGCCTGTGTGAGAAGGCGGTGTGAACTTGCTCCGTCAGAATGGAGACCAAGACTCTTTGAACCCAGAACAAAAAGCACAGCACCCGAAACCCCAAAACCATAACCCTAGAGTAGCCCGTTTACATATGTGTATATGCAGGCATACGTATATACGTTTTTCGATGCATATATATACACATGTGCGTGTGTGTGTGTATACATATGTATGCAGGTATGTACGACAAGCGCAAAGCCCCAAAATACAAACCCAAACCGATTCCAGCCCACATGTATATTGGCCCATCTTACTTCCGAGTGGAAGCGACACTGGAAATCCCTTCGACAAACAAGGGGCATAATCCACCAAAACTAGAAACCGAAAGCGATATCGTTTAACGCGAAACAATGAACCTGCAACCTGCATCCAAACAACAGACCTAGTTTGTAGGAACACCTAACCCCCAACTTTCGCGTTAAACAGACCTGAACCCCGACCTTGGGGTACACTGTGCTGCAAAATAGAGCAGGAACCCTGTCAGGGGTAGTGTGAATAAATCCTCAGGCTTCTATATACCCCTTACCCTCAAAGGACTCATCCTTTAAGGCTTTTGGGCCCCCAAAGACCCCTATTATATAAGGCCCTTGGGCTAATTTGATGCTAAGGGCAAGTACCCTTTAATAGAGCTCTTATGGTCCTTAGGTTGAGGGTTTAGGGGTTCAGGGCTTTAGGGTTTTGGGCAGTTTTGATGCTAAGGGTACCACGTTGACTCTAGGAAGCCACTTCGACCCTTCGGTCCTTCGTAGCCATTCACCGTGGACGCCAGGAGGACCAGGTAAGGCCTGGGGCTGAGGTTTAGAATATGGAATACATCTTTATTTTATATATATATATGTATATGTATACGTATGCGTATACGTATGTGTATGTGTATGTGTATATGTTTCTGTCTATGTCTATGTCTATGTATATGTATATGTATATGTTTATGTATATGTATATGTATATGTATATGTACATGTATATGTATGTGTATGTGTATGTGTATATGTCTATGTCTATGTATACGTATATGTATACGTATATGTATACGTATATATATATATATATGTATATATGCATATAATTTTTGGGGGTTTAGGGTTTAGTATATACAAGATACATAATACAATGGTACAGCACACTTTGTATAAAACTGTAGATTGCTAGAAATGAGATATTGGATAGGGCCTGGGGCGGAGGATGCTTTCGCTCTGCACGAGAAAGGATGCTCATCGCCAGTTCGGTTTCGGTTTTTCGGGGGCGCCGTTTTGTTTGTGAGAGTCCTAACACGGCGTAGGTGGTGTAGGGTTCCTGGGGCCTGGGGTTCCCGGGGTGTAAGGCTCATGTTTTCGGGTTTTAGGCTTAAGCCGTTGATCTGCTGGAGGTGCTGGGAGGTATGAGTAAATCATGTTTGACGCCAGCTCACGTGGACTATGGGGCAGGTAGTGGCCAGCACGAAACTCGGCCTAGATGAGGACACCACAAACTCATCAGAGTAGCTGCTGTGGTGGCTGTGCCACCCGATGCTTCTGCTTCAGTAACATCTTCGGATAAAGAGGTAGCCCTGAACCCTAAACCCTATATTCACTGTATCTCTCCGTTTTGTATAGAAATGCTTGAAGACAATTGCCCCGGGTACGAAGCGCCTGCTAAGAGAGTCGCATCATCGGCGAGCATTGCAAACGCTCAAGACCCTATGGCTTCCATGGGGTTTAGGGTTCTATGGAGTTTAGGGTTTAGGGGTAACGAAGAAAGCATGGAGCTTTTGAGGGTCCCACAAGGATTTCCACAACGGGTGAAAACGCAAGCTTGTCAGAAGGAAGATGTCCTCTGCCCACAATACAGCAAAGACTCCTCTAAGTCCGTCATCCTCTGGGCAGACTTAGAAAAGAAGCTCCCGCCAACCGTCTGGACAAAAATCCAAAACCTTAACGCCTGAACCCCTAAACTGTGAACAACGAAAACCAAGCTTTCCGGAGGGTCCCTCTTGCGTTGAGTTCGGCACCCGAGCAGCTTTTTCACAATCGGCAGCCTGGGCTTTGCAGGGTTTCTTAAACTGCGTCATATGTACTATATATTACATACTCTATACTCTATACTCTATACTCTATACTGTACTTACTTTGATGTTTTCTTGTGATTTGTCGTAGCCACGGTCCATGGCTGTATGTAGCTGTGGTGTGTCGCAGCTTCCTTATTGTTTCTTACGGTTGTTGAAGCGTTCGTTTGTTGCCGTGTTTCGGTGTTTTGACGCTCGTAATCGGGTTTTCTATAGTTTCAGGTTTGGGGACTTTAGGGTCCTATGAGCCATGAGTTAAAGGAAAGTACAGGTGGGGAGTTTAGGGTATATAGGGCTTCTATAAGGTATATAGACCTTCTATATGGCTCCTAACTACCCACCTGAAAATGTCCTAGAATAAGTTCTGAAAGGCCCCAAACTGTCAACCCTCTTCCCCTAAAGCTTAACACCCTGAACCTACTCGTCCAGACGCTTTAACCTTTGGGGGTATGTTGGGAGTATAGTACCCCAAAAAGGTGAAAGGTTGCCTACCCTACTGCTAGGTAAAACTCTCAACTCCTAGAGCCAGATGAACCAAATGCAACAAAATCTTTCTGATGACTGCGTGTTTCTTCTTCGAAAACAAGGCCTCAGGTAAGGAACGTCGCAATTCGCATTTTATCAAAGCTTGGGACAGAAAAGAACTGTTTGTAATGAGGGCTTGCTTCTTCTTCTTGACTTCACAGAGCTGTTTTCCTCTTGCCTTAAATACAATCGGGATCTTAGTCTGGCTTACCCCAACAATCCGGGACTACTCAGAGTAAAGAAGACCAAGAAACACCGAAAAACCTGAAAGAACACTTCCTCCCTCTGCTTGAACTTCAAACCTTAAAACCCCAAATCCAAATCATTATACATAACCTCAAGCCCTCAACTGACCCTAAAGCCCTAGCACGGCTTCATCGTAACTGACGCAAACACCCTTAAGAGAGCCCTCCAAAGGAATCCAAAACTGACGAAGTCCGGTCGCGGAATGGCTGCAGCTTCGTCAACCACCAACAACTCGGCCTGTGCTCGCCACTGAATAACTTCTTAAGTGTTAGCATTCATTTTCTTCTGTGGGATGGTTTCGAAATATACTGTGGTTTCGAATTATACTTCCTTGATTTTGAGCCTGACTACTTAATTTGGAATCTTATTGGGGGTTTTCGAACTCACGTTTAAGGTTTCAGGGCTTGTTGGTGTGTTTTAGCAGGCTTGACGGGTTTCAATGGTTACTGGCCTCTAGTGCAAGGCTTAATCAGCCTATTTACGGCTTCATTTTGGCAGGTTGGCTTCTAAAGTTTAAAGTTCCTGGGTGCTTACACTAAGAATGCTACGTTCAACTTCCAGAAGCATCCTGCAGGAAGAAACGAACTTCGTTACAGGGTTCCCGCATCGTAGGTGACGAAAACCTCAACCTGCACTTTGAAAATCCCGCAGAACCCCAGAACAATAAACTACGGGGGACCCCAATGCGTGAACCCCAAGCCGTAAGACACCACCTCAGCCAGCAAGCGGCATCAACCTAGACCTCCCGACGGTTTATGCATCGGGGCCCCAAACTGTAAACCCTCCCGCCTGTGCTAAGTGCTGCCAATCGGAAGGACTGATGTACTGGACGGTCTGGCGGTGATCCTGCGACTTTAGGAGGTTTCGGCTTAGGAGCTCTGGGGCTTCCGTCTGAGTGGTTTGGAATTTGCTTACAACGTTTCGGGCCGCGAGCACTTGCTTGATATTCAGCTTGAAGAACACTCGTTTTGGGACACCTGCGCGTGGATGTAGCGCGGCACTGTATCCAAAGGGCAAAGACAATGCACGAGCACAGCAGCACCTAGCTTGTGCAATCTGCGAGGGCTCAGCACTTGTGCTCACGCGCAACAGTCTTGGAGAAATCCCGCAAAACCCCAAGAACAAAGTTGTTGGCGCCATGGAGAACGAACTCACTTGAGAAATTGGTTCCTTCTTGTTTTCGGAGACAGGGGCCAGTAGGTCGTGAAAAGGGGCGTCTCAGCCAGCAGCACCATTGCAGGGCTTAAGGTCGAAGTGCTGGGCCCACCGCGATCGCTGAGATATCTGTGGTTGCAAGGAGAGGGGCACGCGGGCTGGGGCAAGTGGGCGGGTCGGGATGTTGAGCATTAATCCTCTTGCCGTGTTCTGACGCGAGGACGCACATGGCGACGTCAAGAGCAGGCACGAGAACAAGGGTGTGGATGTGTGGGGGGCAGGGATATTTATGTGGCGTCACTGCGTTTGCTGAGGCGTGGCCGATGTGCTTGGTGTGGGCGAGGGGGGCGCTGGACGGGTGTCAGTGAACGGGAATGTGCCCTGCACAATGCGCTTACAAGTAGCATGCGAAGCACAAACGTTCTATCCGGCTTGATCTTGCGACCTTGTGTTCTATGACCGACCTGTTCAGCAATTCTATTCGGTGTGCGGTGATGCTATAGAAAGCGGCTCCCTTTGTGCCACATCTGGCCGGGTTGGATGCATGGAGGCTAGAACTTACCCAGGTCGCACCTCCAGGCCGGCGATGATGTCCCTGGTGAGTTGGGGCCTGGCCCAATCGCCTGGATGTGGCATGCGAGACTGCTGGTGTTCATGCTTTGCATCCCACCGCAGACCACAGACAGGATGTTTTTCCCGTCTTTGGGCGGTAGGTGAGCGTCACCGCCATGTCTGCCTCCTTCTTGTGGCCGCCATTGAGTTCGCAAGAAGCTTCTTCCAAGCTTCCAGGTGCAACCCAGCCTGGACACGGAAAAACAATCCCCGTCCTACTTTCTGAGGAAATTATACGCTGAAGCCAAAGCATCCTGCTTTCCAAACGGGTTATTGTGGACAATTTTGTCAAAAAATGCTCGACTATCGCTTGCCAGGTCTCCAGGCGACCTTTTCTGTGGCCCTATTCACCCGAGTAAACCATAAAATCCAGAGCCATACCCATATCTTGAGTTTTGCTTCCCTTTAAAAGTACGTGCTCGCAGCAACTTCAAGCCAGAACCCTGAGCCTGACACCCTCCACCACTCGGCGCGGACCATGCCATGGGCCGCCCGAATTACCCGAAACCCATAATGTAGGGGCCTTCATGATTAGAGTAGGATTTTGGAGGTTCTTTGATAATAGTTATGCTATACATTAACACCCTGAAGCCTTACTGCAACCCCACCAAAAGCGGGAGCACGGGAGGATGGCAGTCTTGATTTCTGGGACCATGCAAACCTCCAAGCAGTCCGCCGTCCTTGAAGATGTTTACCCGGACCAGCGCCTCCAGCATGAGCTTCACCCTAAAACCCTAAACCCTTAAACCCTAAAGCCCTGAACCTACACCCTAAAACCCTAAACCCTAAAATGGCCCTAAAACCCTTTCAAGCTCGGGGGTTTTTTTCAATATCTAGGACCGGGAGCTTAAAGCATTCTGTTTTTTTGGGGTTTGGGGTTTAGGGTTCTTCGGGGCTTATAGTATAGGGGTAAAGTTCTCTTGCTTCTGTGTGCCTGTGTTGGTTCAAACACGGCATTGGCTTCATCCCTAGCGAGGAAGCAGGAGCACCAGACATCAAAGTGCAACATCAAGTTTCCCGGTACAGTCTCCACAATGACACGCCGCTGGAGAAGGTGGGAGTTTCAGAAAACACAGGAAGCCAATATAGACCCCACAGAGCATGAACTAACCCTTACGATAACCTTAAAGGAATCCTGAACCATAACCTTAAAGGAATCCTGAACCCTAAGCTTAAAGGAATCCTGAACCCTAAGACTCGAGCATAACCCATCTCATAAGTAGGATCCTGATGTCATAAGGACCCATAGCGTACGGGCCTTAGCATTTCAAGAAGCACCGTGTGTTAAGGGATCCTCATCTGCGGCCTACCTTGGCCCCCAAAAAAACATCCCTAAATATACAGGGCGCTGAATAATTAGTCTCCTTTCGAGACTTTCGAGGGGTACTACAACGGTATGGTACAGCGGTCTGAATAGTTAGGCGCGGGTTTTGGTTTCTAATGCTACGATTCGGAGGTGGTGACCCCGCGACGCCCAACCTATGCTTTCAAGATTGGAACGATGCGAAATCCCATGTCATATTCGTACATCAAGGCCTCCAATTCATGTGGGAGGATTCCGAACAGTAGCAAGCCCTTTATCCAACGGACCCCATGTTGAAAAAAGCACTTCTTCAATCCTTTGATTCCCAGGTCCTTGCACCCTTGCAGCCTTGGGGAACCCTCGACAGTTCTTAAATCCTGGAGGCCTTGTTGAGCTCAGGGTTCTCTGCTTGTACCAGCTCATACTCCTGATGCTCCTGGCGCCGCACGGGTTGTCTCAATTGAAAAGCCGTAAGCTCGACCCTGTATAGAGCCCTCACCAGCCCTAACATCTGAGGTTTTGAGGCATTCAAGCGCACAAGTTTCTGATCCTTACTGCTGCTACTTTGAACAACCGCCCAACAACCCCAGCTAGAAGAGTAACATAAACCGGCAGAGCGCCATAAGTCCCATCTAAAAGCCTTGTGAAACCCTTACAGAAACCCCCTAAAGCCACTGCCAAGCCGCTTAAGAAACCCGTGCAACTTATAGAACCTCACATAGCCTCGTGACAGCCTCCCAAAACCACAGCGCCTAACTTTGGAAGCCAACACCAACCCTCAGAGAACCCCACCCTCAACCCGTAATGTGACCCCATACATCGCGCTTGTAAAAGACCCCTCACAGCTTCATCGCCCGAACCCTGATCCCCGCATCCCAAAAGCCCAAAAGCCCGAATCCACAAATCGTATGGGTTTTAGGGTTGACGGTTTAGTAACACACCCCCCCTCCCCCCCCAAAAAAAAAACTCAAATCCTTCTACTAGTGGGGGCAGTCTCCTTCATGCCCAGAGCATCGAAGCCCTTGAGTATGAACTCGAAGACGGTGCTCAGATTCTCCGGGGATGGAGCCTCCCCGGGGCTTTCAGTGGATATTTTTGGGTAGGGTTTCAGGGATTGGGGTTTAGGCTTTAGGATTTAGGTCAAGCTTGTCGGCTTCCTGGTTGAGGGTTTTCTGGCTTTTTCGGGCTTTAGGGCCTGAGCGTTGTATTTGGAGGGATGCCTTTGCGGGGCAGGGCGGGTGGGGTACGGGGTGGGGTGCCCGGAACGCACAGCGCGCATCCATATATTCCTTACCCTCGCTTCCGAAGAGGAGTTCTAGGACAACGAAGCGTTGAAGACATTGCTCGACAGGCCATATGGACTTGACTTGTCTATGCTGTTCGGGAGTCTTCTAAGAACAAAAGAAACCACTCCCATCTCACAGCTGGGGCCGGCCGAAGCCAAGTCCACAAGCAAGGCCAAACAGTTGGTTCCAAGGCGCTGTACGTGCTTAGCGGGGGTCCTGAAAAGTCGCTGCCTCTGGAAAACACCCTCTTCAATCAGGAACATAATTACGTAAGTCATCGTATTAAGAATCCCATTCATCAATCATTCACAGTACATTCGATCATTTAGGAGTATTTGTCTGTCTAGGTACCCGGGTGGTGTATCATCCAAGAGCAGCAATATCCGTGTAGCCGAGAATTGCTACAACTATTGCGGCGACTATGTACTACTTGACATTCCAAAACCGAGTGTTTCCCGTCCATGAAACCCCAGTAATTCGCGCTTAACATTAGCTAGCACCACGATGACTTCTGCTCCAACTGTAAGCCTGCAAACCCTGAGCAGATTTCAGCATGGACCGGAGACTGCAGGCAATACGACTCGTGTGGGTAACCTAGGTGCCGAAACTGCTTAAAGGATCCCTTGAAGCCCCCTCCCCCCTTTTTGCCGTCACGAAGATGTTGGAGTAGCCGTAGGCCACGGCCGCCGAGATGGCCAGGCCAAGGGCTGCTGACCTGAGCGGATTTTGTCCACTCGTGGCCCAAAGTTTAGGGTTTAGGGTTTATAGGGCTTTAAGGTTTTAGGGTTGAGGGCTTTAGGGTTTTAGGGTTAGGGCGGGGGTTGAGGGTTAGGTCCTTCAAAAGGAAAAAGGGTCCTTTAAAGGGGCTCGTTGAGGGGGTTACTATGAAGGGTGGTAGAGAAAGGGTCCTTTAAATGGGGCTCTATAAGGGTTACTATACAGGGTATAGTATAGGGGCTTTCACGATTCGAGAACCAAAGAGCAAGCGTAAAGTACGCATACGTATACACTTTCCAGGCCGAAGCATGAACATTACTTTCAATCTCAACGAACGGCGGCCAGTGTGTGTACTTTGGCGGTCTAGGTAAATCCTCAAACCTGAATGCAATCGCCTTCAAATCGATTGTTCGACATGCAACACGTGGGACCTGTGCGAACTCCAACTTGCAAAATGCCCACCCAAAATCATCCTTTAAACCCTCTTCAAAAAACCTATCCGCTTGTGAAGCAGTGTAAGACCCACTCAAAGCCCATGAATATGGGTTCTACACAGTCCTTTCGCACAAGGTAAAACTGCAAGCATTCTACCTGCAGTTCTACAGTAATCCCGAAAGTTGGCTCGTGAAATCCTGCAGAGACACCACCTACTTCTCCCTGCCGCCACAACACTTGCCACGGCCGCGCGCTGCAGTCAGCGCCATCCTTGCTTGGAGAGAAGAGGAGCACGTAGTCGGTTCTGCTTGCAAGGCTTTTCGTCATAAGTGACTTTGCGATTGCCAGAAGCTTTGCAGGTTTTAGGGTCTATAGGTTGCCAGCTCCGAAATCCAGCCAACTAGTTGTCAAACCTTCAGCCCACACGAAAAAACCCTAAAGCACGCCCCCGCTTACCACTATATCCCCCCCCCGTAACAACCCTGTTAGCCCCTGTTAGCCCGTATGCAACCCCCAGTTGCTTCCAAAACCTCCAGAAATCCAAAAACCCCAACACCACCCAGGTGGGGGTCTTCTGAACACAAATCTATCGTAGAAATCCCCAGAGGTACTGTAACATACCGTAAACATACTGTAATATGAGCCCCATAAAAGCGCCCGAGGAAGGTCCAAGGCACGTTCGGTTCAAGCTCTTCTCCGAGATCGCGTCCACGAAACTCATGACAGCTTTTGCCTGCAAGGAAAGAAGAGAGAGGGCGGCTTTTGGAAACCCTAAGCCCTAAACCCCAAAACCCTAAACCCCTAAACTTACTTAGGCTCATTCTTTGGGGTTCAGAGGGTTTAGGCTTTGGGATCTTCTTATTTCGCGGTTTTGCTTTAGGCAGCTTTGCTCCGGTCTTCGATTACGAAATATTGCAAAAGGCTTATCACCATCCGGTAGGGATTCCATGTGATAAGGATGCCTGCGATGTAGGGTTTGGGGTTTTCTGTGGAAGCCCAGAGCTGAAACTCATGCCCCGGCACTTCCGAAATCTGCCGAGCCGCTGATGCCCGAGACCCGAGCTGCCCCAACCCTCCAGGTACCTACTATGTAGGGCCCTAGAAGCTCTAGTACCCTATATAGTAGGTGCCTGGAAGGGTTAAGCTGTCACAAAATAGAAGCTGACTCTGAGAACAGCCGTCCTGATTTGTAGGGTTCCTCTAAGGGCTTTTTGAGGGTCTTACCAGAATGGTTTAACATAGGGGCCTCATTAATTAGAATTGGGGCTTGGGGTATCGTATACGTCTACTGCAAGTAGAACCGGAGAGTGATGGCTGTACTTCTTGAGGCCTCTATGTGAAGGATCTTAAGGTTTAGGGTTTAGGGTCTTAAGATTCAGAGCTCCCTGAACTTTAACCGTTTACCCCGGAAGAACCTCTTCCTACACCCTACTAAGCCCCCAAGTCCTACATCCCCAAACCGCCTCCCTTGGAACTCCAATTCCAAGACCTCCTCCTAAACCCAAAAACCCACTAAACCCCCAAACACCCCTTGAACCCCAACACCCCAAAAGCCCCTAAACCCCTCTACCCCAAAACCTTCAAAACCCCAAAAACCACCCAGAACACCAAAACCCCCAAAAACCATCCAAAACCCCCAACAACCCCTCACGCATGGCACCTGGTCCAGCGTCCGGGAAGTGGCCACAATCGGTCCCAGAGGAACCGCTTCGGCCTCAGAGCTCTGTAGGAGACCCGGGGGTTTCCTCAGGGCTCCCACGAAAAGGAGCTGCAAGAGACCGACTAAAGGAACTCCGACTAAAAAGGAACGACAAAAGACGGATTAAAAAGGGACTATAAGAAGACGGATTCAAGGAACTATAAGAGACTGACTTCAAGGATTAGGAAGTCTCGGGGAGAAAGGACCCTAAAACGGACCCTGATTTAGAGAACTGCGCAGAAGACCGTCCCATTCCGCCAGGAAGCCGTCGTTGCCTTCAGCTCCTCTAGCTCTTTCTCGTTGGCGGTCTTCGGCCTGCAGTAGGCGCAGTTTCGTCCAGAATGGACCACTACCTGCCTTAGGGCTTAGGGTTTAGGGCTTTTAGGGCTTTTGGGGTTTAGGGCTTAGGGGCGGGTTTAGGGTTTAGGCTTCGTCAAGACCCCAATGTACGCCCGACTTCTGGATGCGATGTGCATGCTCATGGGAACATCAGTACCGATAAAGTTGGTCATGGTAGCGATAAGCCCTAGAGCCCTTATAGAACCCTTGAAGGAACCCTTGTGGACGTTAATTCCAACAGAGATTTCAATGCTGAAGCCTTAAGCCTTAAGGAGCCCCAGCCCTCTGAAGCACAAAATCCCAACCCGGGAGCCCTAAGCCGCAAGGCAAACAGCGCAGATCCTCAGAACTCACACCAAGGCTAAAACCCCCCCCATGCACTGCCCAACAAGGTATCTTCATTCAGGACTGACCCTAGGAGCATACCGCTGCTTTGCGGGTTTCTTGCGATGACTGAAGGAATCTTGCTGCATCTTGGAAGAGCGAGTCCTTTCAAGCAAAAAATTGCTCTTTCAACCGGGGCATACTGACACGGTCAAACCTGCCTTCCTGTCGATCTACAAGTTTTTTGGGGCGAGGTGCCTCCAAGGATCAAGCGTTACCACCAACAAGTTATCCTGCAGTGATATGGGTGCGGAGCAGTGTTTAAGACAAGGACGTGTTCAGAGGTCTTATTGTTTGGAATCCTTGAAGGGGTCTGGATGATAAAGAAACGCTTCTACCTCCAGCTCGGCAAGCAGACCAGCCCCGAAATTTGTGGCCTCTCGCTGTCGCCCTCCTCTTCGTCCTCATCCTGTGAAAAGCTGGTTTAGGGTTTAGTCTAGGGGACAATCAGCAAGTAGAGTCTTGAATGAAGTTGAAAGCTGTCATTAGGCCACGGGTGTATAGCCTGGCATTGAAAACCACCGAAATCTCACTTCCTAAACCCCATATCGGACAGAATCACCAAGCTTTACACCCTCAGCCCAACGCCCCCTAACTCTAAACCCTACCAGGCCCATATCATATCAGCCCTAAACTCCGAAAATTCTTGTGAATCCTCGAAGACCCTGAAACTCCGGACCGGAGCCCCTGCGCAACGCATGAAGCGCCCCATGACCCCGAATTCTATATATGTATATGTATATTCTCGAAGCCTTAAGACCATCAACGAACATCTTTCCTCAGCACCAAATGGCCGGTGCCTTGAGCGATTTAAGATAGGGGCCTCAATAATTTGAGTAGGTTTGTGGTTTATATTTTATAGCATAACTGTAGGAGGCTGCATTTATCAACGCCCACAAACCCCTGAAAATGTGCTTTACATGTAAGTGTAAGGCTTTGGAGTTAGGCAGAGAGAAGTCTTAAGCATTCTAGGACTCTTTCAACTTAAACCCCAAGAAACCCCAAGTAAGCCTACTTGGGGGTTTCATGGGTAGTTATAAGTGGGGCTATAAGTAAGGTAGCTATAGTTATAGCCCACATTGTTATTGCGGGACTTGTACCCCCACTTATAGCTACCCATGAACATCCAAGTAGACCACTGGGAGCTTATTAGAATGGGGTTTTGGGGTTCCTTATTATAACGGGAGTAAACCCTATCCCAATCATTAAGGCCCTAAATTTGACCACTGGGAGCTTTTCCTTTGGAAGCCCGCGTCCGGCCTTCAGCGACTTCACGGCCTCGGCAGGGC
Organism: Symbiodinium necroappetens; assembly: GCA_905231915.1. Classification (NCBI taxonomy): domain Eukaryota; class Dinophyceae; order Suessiales; family Symbiodiniaceae; genus Symbiodinium; species Symbiodinium necroappetens. Next base: position 25,956 of record CAJNJA010008265.1, read on the forward strand.
TACTAAGTGCTCAGGGGGGCCTCTAAGTAGGGGGGGCCTTCCGTCTGAGAATGTAAGGCTTTTTCTAAGGGGGGTTCCATAAAGGCCCAGGGGGTATAATTCTGGTCCATACTTATGTGAAGGAGCCCTGCGGAAGAATTGTGAAAAAAAAACTCTTCGGGCTTCGGCACTAGTCACTAGTGCGGCTTGCTTGGGCGAGTACATCGTTGAAACCGAACTTGAAAGAGCGCCAAACTACGGGGGCCTGAGGATTTGAGGGTCACAGCTCTTCGGAGCTTTGTTTTCCTGCTTTTGTTTTTTTGGGGGGTCTGAGCGAGCTGGGTCTCGGACTTTCGAGTTCCAGGGCGCGTGCGCATTTTGCTGTCAAAAAGAAGGGGCTTGGGAGACTTCGCGACGGTCCTGTGCCAGGAAAGACAACGACTCGCCGACGCGACAGGCCCACAAGCTGCGCAAAATGCCCGTGCGTTTGTCAAGCTACGAAATGCGCTTCGACCAGACAGCTCAGAGTCTACTTGGAGGTTCATGGGTAGTTGTAAGTGGGGTTACAAGTCCCCTCATATGGGTTATAACTAGAATTACCCTACTTATAACCCCACATATAACTACCCATGAACCCCCAAGTACCAACCCTGGCTTTGGTGTAGAGTCAAGGCTTGAGGTTGATCTCCTCGTGTGCAAACAACCCTTACTGAGGGCGGGCGGTGGCGATGGGGGTCTGTTCGCCAGCTCTGGCCGACTCTAGCCCGGCCTTAAGCCATGAAGGGAGGTTGCCTGAAACCCTAAACCCGAAACCCGGCTCCGAAACTCAAGCCCTGAGGCCTAAAGCCATAAAGGGAGGTTGCCCTGGCACCAGGGACAGTAAACCCTTCACACCCTCAACACACCTCAACCCGAAGCCGCAACCCGAGACCCTTGCAGAACCCTTCAAGATCCGACGAACCCGTCCTACAAGGCCTCTGAAGCCAGACCGAAAGACATCCCACGAAGCCCATAAAGCCTTAAAGCCCTAAATTCCACAGAACTCGAAATTGATGGGATGCCGGCTTTGGCATGCCGGGACAAGGGAAGGATGTTGAGCTCGTCGTCGACAACCAGGCATCTGTTTGAGGGCTTCTGGGTTTTAAGCTCTAGGGCTTCACGGGTGTTGGGGCTTGTAGCTTCAGGATTGAGGAGCTTGATTCTATTTCGGGGCTGACGGGCTTGAGGCAGAATGTCTGGCGCAGAAGCAGCATCTGACGCGAGGCTTTAGCACCGACAGTCTTAAGAGAAACCCCCCTATAATGTCTTCGAAGAGGCTTAGAGGGACTACGAGGGATAGCTGTTCCAACCTATACCGATCCCTATATTCACTTCCTGTGTTGAGTGCTTGAACTGATACGGTTGGCATTGGTGGGTAACTAGCTTTCAAACACCACTGCCAACCGAATCGGCTAAAGCCCTCAACACGAGAGCCCAATAATTGGAATAGGGTTTTGAAGCCCATTATACTATAATATCAGGAACCCCTAACATAGTATAGCTAACTATTTAGTAGCCCCTACATTAGACGCAAAGCAGTGGAGAGGCGGGTGTACACTGTGGTCAACACAACCATCATAGCATCAATCACGGTGGCACACGTTGGGATAGCACTCCTTTCAAGACACGGCAATCAGCACAGCAGCAGCCTTTCCAAAATCAAGGCAGTGCCAGTATCAAGCTGTGTCCCACTCATGGACATGACTGAGGAGGATTGCGATATGACATCTACGTGGGAGCGGTCCGGGCTGACAAATGAACAGTGCGTCCTGGAAAAGTCCTCCACTGTCCCTGCCAAGGTTTCCCTCGTTGCATGTGCATTCTGTGCCCCACGTGATTTAGGGCTTATCATGTACGAATATGGGACTTACCGAAAATTAGGGTACCTGATTTTGGGGTCCTTATAGTAAGGATTCTACTATTTAGGGTACTATCTTAGGGTCCCCTACTTTCGGAAACCCCCATATGCTCTCCATGATCTGATCACGCGGCAGCTTAAGGCTCGGCTTGCCTCTTTGCGATTGTTTTCAACCGCAGTGACCATGGCCAGGCACGTGTTTATCCCTCGATGAGATCGATTGACGGGCAGTTGTAGGTACCCGCTTGGATTGATCCTGTTGTCCAGGGCTCTGTAAAAAACAATGCTGGCACGAGCACCGCAATCACTGGATACTCTACTGCTGCCATAGTCGCAGCCGGCTTTCTTGTAGCCCTCCAGCAACATGAGCATCCCCAGGATCTCCCGAGATTTTGCGGCTGGGGCACTGGTACAGAACCCTAGTCCTGAATGAACCCCGCTCCCCCCTCCACCGCAAAAAATCCTCGATACCAAGCTCGGGTCCTGACCATAGGCTCCAGGGCTCTTACGGGCCTTCTCCTCTCGCATGACCCGTAGTATTTGGGCCTAGTTATTGTTGAAGGTTGCTGAACCTACAAAAAACCACCCAACCTTCGACCTAAAGCCAGGAACCCCAGGAGCCTAAGCTTACGTCCCCATCATTTTGTTTTTCGTCTTAAGTCCAAAAAACCCCTAAACATCTGAGCCAACAGGCTTAACCCCAACGCCTTCGAAACTCCACCGTTTTATCGAAGCCTTGCGGAACTCTTATGAAAGCCCTTTAGGATCTAGAACCCGGGAGCCGCCATCCTAGGGGTCTTTTCAGCATCAGAATCCGGCTTTGTGGGTTCATTTATACTAGAGCTACCACAAGAACTGCAAAGGGGAATCACTATGACCCTTGTTGTTCTTTTCGTGCTATTGCCGGTATTCTTAATATTTACTATAGATTACTCTTGTTATTACAGACTTTATGACGAAGATGATGACAACTGTGCTTGTTACTCTTATCCTTGTTTGTGATAGTAGCACTGTTAAGCATGCATTAGTACTGTTATCTTCTTCTCTCTTCTTATTGCTTCCAGGACCCTAAACCCTAAACCCAAAACCCAGCACCCTAAGCCCTTAACCCCAAGGCCAAAACCCAGGACCCAAAACCCTGAAACCCTAAACCCCCAAGCCCTGTAATACCCCTGTAGATCCCTTTCAAGGATACCCTAAAGCCCTAAACCCTATATCTCATAACTGAGCCCATGGCGACGAGCAGTCCTTTAGCGACAGGACCAGGCCTCGGAACAGGGAGTCGGGGGGAGGGACCTTTCGGCTTAAGTCGGACTCGGACTCCCAGCAACCCGAATTCCCAAAGCCTGAACTGAGGCCCATAGTTGAACCCTCAATCTCCACTCCTACTTGGGGGTGTCATGGGTAGTTCTAAGTGGGGTTAGAAGTAGGGTAACAATAAGTTATAACCCACATCAGGGGACTTGCAACCCCACTTATAACTACCCATGAACCTCCAAGCAAAACTTCAAAGCCTCAAGAATCCGAAGATCTGAGTCGAAGGGTCCATGGGAGTAGGGGCTTCCCAGAGACTCCAAAACCCCTTAAATAAGGAATATACCTTAAACTACAATAGGAACCCTGATAATGATATGATTTAAGGTGTATTCCTGAATTAAGGGGTTTTGGAGTCTCTGGGTTGAGCAAGCAGAATATGAGGTTGCGTGAACCCCGATTGGGACCAGGCTTTTAGGGGGCCACCTTCCTTGTAACCCTGCTTCTGACCAGTTCTGCTGAGTCTAGCTTTACATATATATATATATGTAGTTTAACATATGTATATATATATACACACACTATATGTATGTATGTATGTATGTATGTATGTATGTATGTATGTATGTATGTATGTATATATGTGTGTGTATAAACAAGAGAGAGTACAGTTTAGTAGTATAGTATGTATGTGTGTATATATATATACAGCCCTACTTAGGCCCCATAAGTGGAAGGTGTTGAGCTTCGGTCAGGACGTCAGGATGTGGGTTTAGCGCTTAGGGTTGGGTTGTTCCGTCAGGATATGCAGCATGAAGGATAACCCTTAACCACAGACCGTGAACGGAAAGTTGAAAGCCTCAACGTTGAACTCTGAAACCTGCCTGCCCCCATCGCTTAATTCTCAACTGAAAATAGTCACAAATAAGGTATACTTAGTTGCTGAGTTCATAGGCACAAAACAGTGTGCACTTTCAGTTCTACAAGGGATCATATTACCCCAAAAGTTTAAAGTGTACCCATTCAGCTACTAAGAAGAATACGCCCCCCGTCTCCCTGAACCCTCGACCCTGAATGTCAATTCAGAAAGGCCCCTGCCCCATGTGCCGAATCGCAGAACGACGACCAGGTGCCCGGCGTTCGTTGAAGCGCGGCTCTGTGTCGATGTGCGTCTCGGTGCGCAGGTTGTGGTGCCTGACTCATTTCAGCATGGGGTTTTGTAAGCTCTCCCTTAGAAGCAGGATCAGTAGCTATTCGGGCCCGCAGGGTCTTTCATCAAAAGCCTCGCCGAAACCTGAAAACCTGAGTCTCAAGCTACACGAGCTCGCACCTTCACAGAGAGCCAGCTAGCTCAATACTTTCTAATTTGAGGACTATAGCTCGAATGAAATCACGAGCCCCTAAAGCCTAAATCCCAAAACCTTAAACCCCCAAACCCCCAAGCTCTAAAACCCTAAAATCCCAACATCCTAAACCTCCAAAAGCCCTAAACTCCAAAACCCTCAACTTTAATAACCCTAAACTCTAAAAACCTGAAAACCCTAACGCCCAAACCGTGAACCCCCCGAACGTTCCTTGGGGGGTCTCTATGAGGGAAGGAGGGGATGCATTTTGGGGCCTAAATCGCGAGAATAATGAATTCTAGGGGGTAGTCGTAGAGGGCGCTTTAATCTATGGCCTCGAAGTTCTTACTTTTGGAGAGCCTTTGGGGGCTCAGGATTTCAAGGTTTTTCTCCCGGGCTGGTAAGGAGTTCCCTAGAAAGCTCAAGGCGGTCCGAAAGTCCCAAAATCGTGACTTGAAGAGGATGGGTAGTTCACCCATGGATGTGGCTATGAAGGCTGGCTGGTCCCAGAGCCTTCATGAGTCCATAAAGCCCGACACAAGAACCCGAAGATTACTATCCGTAAGACAGCCCATGCAAAACCTAAACCCATGGGGGGATGCCGGGTGCATGGCGCATCCATGGCGAGGTTATAGAGCTGCTTCAAAGAGTCCATGGTGCGAAGCCTGGCATTATCGGCCGTACTGTGCTTTGATGATGTTAAGAAGGGTTAAGCGCACGAGGGTTGAGGGTTTAAGATATCTAGACCTCGAGACATCCAAGCTCTGCAAATCGGGAAAGATCCTGAAGAATTCTCACCGAGTTCGGCCAATTAGCACTGGATCTCGTCCTTCACGCAAACGCTGCTGGAGCTGCAGCAGCAACTGTGAAACAACTGCTGCAAGTCTTGCTGCAAGCCTGAAAAGAACTCGCTCGCATTTCTGGGAAAAAAGCTTGGTGAAACTTCGTACCGGCGGCCGGTGGCCTTCGGAAGCTCTCCGGAGTACATCCCGGACACATACCTCACTTCGCGGAACGCGAGCTTGTGCCTGCCGGCAGACATCACGCAGGACCAACCCCATCCCCAACGCCGCACCAGCCTCTTGATGTCGCCTCTGACCTTGTACGCCTGGTCAAAGCAAAGACGTGCGGCCGCTCAACGGTCAGCGCTCTGCATCTGCCGCCTTGGTCGATATGCTGGATGCAGCCCGACAGGTAGCACGGAGCTTCAGGCCGTCACTTCCCTTGGCAAAACAAGGCAGATCCTCAAGACACGATGCGAAACCACACGAAATCATACAGCGTAAAAGTCATTCTTGCGAGCCAAGACTCTGCAAAGTGTGCCAGATTGTGCAGCAACCTCAGTGTAGCAATGCAGCTGCTAAACTGAGACTGTGCAGCTTGCTGGTCTTGCTTGCTGTCCAGACGCTCCGGGAAGAGACGGTCCAGCTCTGATTGCTCTGGGCCCGTGTCGGAGCTCCTAACCAAGTGCTTGGCCACGCATGTTTCCGTCTAGGTGTTTCTGTGAGCACAGACTGACCGAAGAAAACCGTGGGCTACTCATGTTGCATTCGCTGCTGCGCCTGCTTGTGACAGCAGTGGCAGCTGCCGCTTGCTCACGAATCTGCACAGGCGCAAACGACTTTGCCACCAGCTCGCTAAGCAGAACTCTACCCATGCCGTGGAAGCTGTGAAAGGGGCGGCTAGCTGGCCAAGAATGTTCGCACTCAGCTTCATTTGGGAATGGCCTCGTCTTCCTTCCGGCTGGCGACCAGCATCGCAGAGGCAGTGCTGCTGCGAATCATCAGCCAGCACGCATGTTCGTGCAAGTGGTCTCATCCGGATCATGGTTTCCTGCGTTGATTGATACTACACCGGGATAACCATATCCAGGGAAAGGCGCGGAGAGCTCATGGTTGCGCGAGGCGAAACACATGTCAGAGACTTACTCCGCATGCCTCCATCTGGTGGGATGGCTCATCAGCTGCCGCGAAGCGGCGCCATGGGAAGCCTCAGCGAAGAGTCCATGCGCCTCTCTACGCGAAAACCAAAGGCTCAAGAATGCTTGCTGTTACAGACCTATGCCAATTGCATCAGCGACTGCCGCATTCAACGCACCTATCAAGTCAGCGCCACCACAACAACCGGGACAGGCTGAAAAAAGAGCGCCAAGCGGCATGACAAGACACTCGCAAGCGACATTGCCACGAAGCTACGAATTTGCAAGATTGTGCAGGTCTGCCGGGTATTCTTGATGGGCTTAGACATTTGGCCTGGGCTGATTTGGGTCTTGGCTACGTAAAGCTAAAGTTGATTTGAAACGCTGAATCGGGGTTGCAGCGCTCGTGTGAAGACATTCAACACAAGCATAAGTCTAGGGCAGAACCCTCAAAACAGCAGAACATGTGGTACGGACCCAAAAGTGCCGTCGCAATGCTAAAGCGTGCCAATACCTCCCTTCAACATGGCCCACATTTCCGTTTTGGAAGCTACGTGCATCCAGGTACCTTTTAGCTGCGAGGATGGGTTTTTTGGTGACAATGATCACACGATAGAGAAGATTGTGTTGTCGTTGATGCTGCTGGCGGTGGCTAGGTCACGGAATGGATACCTCATCCCACCAGCATGACCATTCAAGCATTCCATCAGCTGTGTGATTACGGTAGTTCATGTGCACTCTGTGCTAAGGCAACCGCCCAGTCTAAGGGCAGCTTGTGTTTAGGGTTAGCCAATAGGGGGATTCAGGCCCTTGCGTCTGGGGGTCTAGAATGTGCTTTAGTTTTTGACTTCCCCTCTGTGTCACACACGAACACAGTCAGCGAAGAAAGCTGCAAAGCACCACCATTTTGCGGGGCTCTGATGTTGCTCGACCGCTCTTGGAAAATGTCTCCTCACTTTGAATCGAGATCTATTCCCATCTACGGCTCCTTGTGTTTAGGAGGAGCATCTTCTTGGAAATCAAGCCCTACCTACTACTTGCTATCCAGTCCCCCTTCAGGTGACTGGATGCAGGAGGCAAAACGCCTCGTCACTCACTCTCAAACTCTTCACGTCAAGAGCACAGGAATCGCTTCATATTCGGGTTCCCGCGACTCTGAACCTCGAAGCTTGCGCATCTTTGAGCCCTTTCAACACCCGAATTCGAAGCAACCTCCTCATCCTTGCACACAAAGCGCCAGGTAACTGATACCCGTCTGCCATTAACACGTGGGAACGCCTCAAAATCAAGGGTCCAGGCCTTGGATGCTGTAATGGGGGCATACCCGGGGAGTCCCCTCACCGCCATGAAGCCGAAACCCACGGTACAGCTCATAGCCCCCTCGAGTTGAGAAGAGAATCCGAGACAGACCATGAAGTTCGGATTCTGAGACCTTCCCACGAAGCCGCTGTCTCGGAGCATGTCGCTCACAGTCCGAACAGCGATTCGACACTGAACGGGCAAGCCCCATCCAAGTCTTCGAGATGCTCCCAATCAGACGGAGCACTTAATCATGAGCTCGGCTGCCAATGCGCCTGACGGGCGAACTCGGAAAAGCCCCGCAGTTTGAAAGACACGGTGTTTGAGAGATGAAACATCAGGACTTCGAGCATTAACATGCACGGGCGTGTGATGTTGTGGCTGTAGCGCCTGTTACCTAGCGTTTATTTTTTCGGGTTCCTTATGAGTTCCTTGCGGAAAGGGTAGGTTGCTTCTGGGGCCCAAGTAAATGTGACCTAAATCCCATTCGCCAGCGCTTCACTTGGAATCTTCTGGAGACTTCGGGCCGGTCCAATCCAACACATACCCTTATTATGCTTAATAATAATAATAATCCAACATTATAATTATAGTATACCTAGCCCCCCCAAACCCTGTTCGAATTATTAAGGCCCCTATAGTACTATGTTCAGTTCTATAAGTAACCACCGTCCTCTGCATAGGGCCTTCTCCCTAAGTAAGTAATTTTCAGAGGAACTTTATGAAGTTAACTGCGGTTAGGTCTGAAAGGTATGAAACAGAGTATGGAGGAAACTGTGGTTGGGGCTTAACAATATGAAAAGAGGTCGGGTTTTGGTTTCTGATGCAAAAAGAAAGTGTGGTTCGGTTTAGAAGAAAACTTGACGCTTGATTCCTCTGCAGCGTGCCTTATACTGTTATGCCGAGAGGGAGGAGCGAATCACTGGACAGCCAAGTATGTACGACGCACTGTATGTATTCCTCTTGCACAGAGGCCCGCCAACCATCCCAGAATTACTAGGATGCGTATTCTAAGGACCCCAAAATAAGGTACCCTAAATGCTAGGATCCTTATTATAAGGGACCCTAATATGGCACCCCCGAGCAAAGCCACCGGCGGCCCACCGATCCTAAGGCTAGGGCCACGTGGGGGGCAGGGGCGCAAGGGGGCCGGAATCGTTTCGTGGCTTGTGTGCGCACCGCTCCTCACAAAGTCCCGGGGTCATCTCCATGCAAGTCTGGTATTGTTTCGCATCTTTCCTCGATTTTCCACTCTGCAGTTACCCGTTTCTCTAACCTCCACTTCTTTTTTTCTCACATTTTCATAATTTTCCACATTAAATTTACATGTGTGTTCTCTCTTTCTATTTTTGATCCTCATGTTTTTTCTAATTTCTTCGTTATTTTTCCTAGGGCTCTCCAAGACAACCAGATCCAGACCATTTCCAGGCTGCGGGGCTGGAAATCCAGAGGAGAGTGGGGTGGGTTGGAAACGTGAAGAAAAACCTGATCGGAAATATGGCTCGGGTCCTGTGCGCACAAAATGTGAATCCGCCCAACAAAAGATGCGCACTTTCCAGTTCCATCCGGCTAGGTTGAGCTTGGCGTACCCCCGATGCCTTCTGCCCTGTGCCCTGCCCTTGCCCGGCCGGGCTCTACATGCAGACGTACGGAACCCCACCGGGACCCTGCAAGCCCTACACTGCCAAAACAGAAAGCCTAGAAGGTTTAGGGCTATCCAGGACTCAATACCAGCTTCGGAAGACCGAAAGAGCCCAAGACCTCCGAATCAAGTATCAGCAACATGTCTAAACCGTAAACCCCTAAACCCTAAGCTCCTAAACCCCCAAACCCTAAACCCAAACCCCTAATCAGGCACAGCAAGGATCCCTTTCTAGTTTGCGCGGAAGATTCTTTGACGTGCGAGCACTGGCGCCTTGCACTGCTCACCACTGGCTGGCAGCAGCCTTGATGAACTGCGCTGCCATGGAATCGGCCCAGGTACCCTTGCCTAGGTTCTTGCTAAGGGATTTTATTTAAGTTGCCATAATAGGGATGTACAGTAAATGATATGGCTATGGTTAATCCCCTAACAAGAGCCCAGTTGCCTGAAGTTTTAAGGACTTCTATTTTGAGGCTTTTCGGGGCGCAAGATTTCGAGCCCCAGAGATTTTTGTGGTTCTAGTGAATCATTGTAATTGTGTGTGTCAGGGTGCAGGCGCTGCCAGATGCTTTGCAGAAACGAACCCGAGAAACACTTAAATACTCGAATATACGAGGATCTATTACAGAACATGCGCCCGTAATGTTCGCAAATGGAGATGTCAAGCAACCAGGGTTGCAGGATCCTAACGGCTTAAAAAGCCTCAAGGAAGGTTCCCAAGGCAGAGATCCGACGGTTTGAAAAGCTGGGAACCCAGGAAGACCGGTCTGGGGTTCCAGAAAATATAATAAAAATATATTCCTTATAATGATACTAATATTAATGGTAACACTAATCACAGTAATAATAATGATGATAGTAATTATTACTTCCTTAAGGTATTCAGTCTCGTAAAACCGATCCTCAAAGGCCCGCAAGCCATGTGATGTGGCGTTTGGTGGCAGAGCCCTTGGGCTTGAGAGTATTACTCTGTTGGGAAAACGGGCAACGGCAACAAACATCCATGTGAGGGGTCGTATCTACCAACGAAAATCAACCCGGGCTGTCGGGAAACACACCTTCAGCCTGCAAAGCAGTTTTTGGGACTTTCCTTCCGGCAACTCGCTGGAAGGATGAAAATGAATATGATAGGGCTAGGCCTTAGCTGGTCGGACATGCGGAAACTTCTTCAGGACTTCTGGATTTACGGGCCTTGCCGTGGTATTGGTAGTGCAGGGGCACGGTCAAGCTGAAAGACTCACCCCAATCCTCAATCCCTGAACTTCAACTGAAGCAGCTGTATTCAATCTTCATCTCGAAACTTAGCGAAACTGTCTACAATCCGTGTGAACGTTATCGCCCTCTACAACCCCCAAACCCCCTCCTAGACCACCCCGTCCTCGGTTCACACGAGGCGTTGCCACCGGTAATACTCGTTGTGCATCCACTATCTGCTTTATGCAAGATTTACACCGGCTGTCCAGCGCAATTGTCAACCCGCCACCCTTAGGGCAGTCAGCCTGACGGTTTTTACCACCTCAACTTGACTGGGTGTGTGTACCCTGGAACTCTGTGAAACCAAAAAATGCCACTGGTTCCCCGGTCTAGGAAGCTCCCACCTGCGTCGGTGCTTCGCCAGCCGAGGTGGCCTGTCCCCAGGGGCTTGATTCCAGGGCTGTTATGACACGGGGTGAAAGTTTGGTTTCTGGCACCTGGAACCGTGCTAGTCAAGTACTTGGACCCCTGGAACCCGGAAGCTTTCTTGAAAACTTTCAGGGGTGAGCGATTTCAAGACGAAAGGCATGAGCTCCAAGCCTGCCACAAGTTTTGTGAACCCCCCAAGACCAAAGCCGAAACTACAAACACTGCAGCCGCTCCAGCCTCCGCGCTGAGAGGCAGCCGCGAAAAGGAGAGGGTTCCTGAATGTCATGATCAGACGAGATCTAGGACTTTCATCGTTAGGGCTTAGCACTCGGGGGGTTGATAAAATAGTGAGGAAAAGGAGCGGCATGCAACGGTTGAAGTAGGGTTTGGACACGTCTGTTTCAGGGCCACCGAGCCAGAGGTTCTCTGGACGCCTTGGACATCCACGGCGGCGTCAGTGGGCATCTGCGAAAACCAGACGGCGGTAGTCCTCTGACCCGTGCGTTGCCGCTTCGTCAACAGCTCCTTGACCTTGGGGTGCCACTTTTGGTGGACCCCTCTTGGAGGATTCGTTGGACTTCAACGGCCTTGGGGTTTTTGCGGTCTGCAGGGGGATTGTAGCCATAGATGCAGATAGCGCTGTTTTGTCAGCTGCACCTTGCAAGACGCGGTGTTGAACTGGCGGGTCACCATGCCTTTGCTCACGTGTGCCTGGTGGGGCCACGGCAAAGTGTCTCGGTGTCTTCTTCCACAGCGGAATGGACACCTTGAGCGACCACAAGAAACAGTTTACCCCAATGCCGCGACCACGTTGCCCTGACACCGAGGCTGACCAGCAGCTGCAACAACAAAAGGAGAACCACCAAGTAAGGACATTCTCCAATTGCTGTGGCCTCAGCATGATCAACCATAAACCCGTCATTCCTTTCAATTCAAACTGACATGGCTTCCAAGACGCAATTACATAGGTTGGCACTCTTCGAAATGAGAGTGTTTCAGCCTCGCCTTCAGCCATCAACATCACCACCATCATCATCGTCACCACCATCAACAGCAGCGGCAGAGAACTCAACCCACAATGCCAGAGGTAAGCGTTACTGTTAGTCTGACTATCGATTTGGCTTCAGTTTCAGCTTTGGTTGTCCTCTCCTGTGAAGTGGGTGTGCGAACCACCACCACCTACGGACGGAAAACAATCAAAAGGGCCCCTCCCATTCAGGGTTTGGAGCGGGGCTTGGCAAGATAGAGCCGAAAATTTGCAGGATTCATGGCTTAGGGCTCAGAGTTTCCCCTTTTTAGGTCCCTACTATAGTACGGCACCCTTATAAAAAAGGACCCCAAAGGGCCCCTAATTTTAGATAACTACCCATATGAAATTGGACGTGGTCCCCCCCTGGAGGCTGTTGATGATGCGAGTGGCGGTGGGACTCGAGGTTCCCCGGTTTAGAGAAGCCTGCCTATGGACCAGCAAACGAGTGCTGAAGGGAAAAAAATACACAAGGCTAGCTGGTGTAGGTACATTTTATATGAGCAGTATCTATATATATATATGTATATCTATATCTATATCTATATCTATATCTATATCTATATCTATATCTATCTGTATATATAATAAACACACACACACACACATATATATATATATATGTATTCTCCGATATACCCACATGAATACACGAAGCGTGTAGACGCCGACGTAGGTTGGCCGGTATGTTTTGACTGACAACTCATAGTACATGATACATGTTGACATGCACTTCATGAGCCATGCTACATGATAGTAAGGGGAAGCTCGAACACACAAACACATAAAACACATACGTGCACAGGCAGACAGATTTGTATCTGCCCAAACCCTGAACGACAAACCTGAAACCAAGACCCATTCGCACAGCAAGATACCCCAAGAGAGGTGCTGAATGGCAGGAGCCTTGTTATGAGGAGCCCGAAACGGAACCACTGTCTTGAGAAGCTGCTTTTAAAGAACTTAAACCACGCATGAGCCCAGAAACCGTCACCGGCCCAAACCCCAAAGCCCCTAAACCCCGTCTAGATCGTTAAGTGGTATCCTTGTAGGAACCCTCCTAGTAACCCATATATAACAACCGTTGTTATTGTGGGCCCATGTAACCCTGAAAAAGACCCCAAAACGAGCCCTTAGAGAACCGTGGCAGCTATCTTTATAGTAACCCCGCACGGTTTAGGGTTGAGGGTTTCGTATAGTAGCCTTTAGGTACTCTAGGGGCCTAAATAGTCAGAACAGGGTTTTTCGGGTATACTATACCATAATTATAGTAAGGAGCCCCCAACACCCTATTCTGATTCTTAAGGCTCCTACATTCACCCAACCAAGAGGCTGCAGCTGCTTGATGACCGAAGAGTCAAAAGGAACCCAGGGATCGTCCTGTCTACTAAGGCTTTCTGTAAAGGGGTTCTTCAATTGGGGTCTATAGAAAGGGTTCTTGAAAAGGGGGACTCTACAACAAAGGTTTGGGCACAGGATCCTTCAGAATCAGAATCGTATCTTACTATATTTGTAGTAGGGAGCCACAATGAAGAGTATTGCTACTTGTTCAGGCTTCTTGAATGCGCACAAGGTCATATCACGAGCGTAGGGTGTAGGGATCTTGGGCTTGGTGTGTTTGAGCTGGAAAAAAGCGTTGAATACTTAGAATAGGGTGTTGGGGTATGTTCACCTATCGCTATAATAAGGACACCCCCCAAAATAGTATTGGTACTTATTTAGGCCCCTATGTTAAGGGGTGCAGGTACCCAAGGCGGGCTGGACGCTCTTGAAACCTAAACCCCATATCAAGCCAGCCCGAAACCCGGAGCCTTGGCGCTCCTTGAGGCGCAGGGGTTTTTCTTGGATGTCGAGGCATCAGTGGAATGCTGAGAACAGCGTCCTTGTAATAGCTCCTTGTAGCCCCGAATAAAGACTTAGAGTACTATATCCTTCAAAACCTAGTATTGGCCTACATATCGTCCCGACCTCTAATGTCAATCTACCACACCCAAGGCCTCATCACCTTATAGTTATTGTCCCTAATGCCCTAGTATATCTTTGTCTTTTATACCCCACAGTGCTATTCAAACAAGAACAGCCACTATAGTACCCTATAGATACTATAGATCCCGTTAAAGGAACCCTAAACCCACAATGCACTACAGTACCTTGTGGATCCCTTTAAAGGAACCCGAAACCCACACTGCACCATAGTACCCTATGGATCCCTTTAAAGGAACCCTAAACCCGAGTATTATACACTATAGTAACCAGAGGCGTCCTCCGTGTGCAAGATGAGCGTCGGAACGGCGATCTGACCCAGAAAGGCGTGAGGGCTCACGGCCTCGTAGTACCTTCTTTCGCCAATGCCCAAGGATGTGTAAACGCAAACGTTCAGAACTTAAGTAGCAGTTTACAGTTTATATTTTGACTCTTTGGGGTTTTAGGGGTGCGCAAAAGAAACCAAACTAAGGCACTCGTCCACCGCAGCGTAGCCGTGCAAAGGGCAGACCACAGCCTGCTCCACCTCAGGGGCTTTTCACAAAGAGCATCTTAACAGCCTTAACAAGGACTCCTGTTCGGGTCCAAAAAAAGGCATGTGACCTCCCCCTCAAAAAAAGCACCAGTTTATTCGGGACCCTGCAGCCCCCAAAAATTCAAACCCTGACTCATACGCCCCATGCCCGCCAGCCCTAAACTCGAATACAGCCTCAAACCACATAACCAGAGTTTACGGTTCAGGGGTTACCTTGGAGGTTCATGGGTAGTTATACGTGGGGTTATAAGTAGGGTAACTACACTTATAATCCATATTAGGGGACTTATAACCCTACTTATAACTACCCCTGAACCTCCAAGTAGGACCTACAACACTCGCATCCGCAGACCCGGCCCCAGGATCATCCAAAGACCCGACCCTTAAGCGCAAATGCCTCCTTCTCTTGGGTTTAGGGTTTAGGGGTTTAGGGTTTTTAACAGCAAAGAACCGATAGAATCCCAGCAAAACGACCCTAGGTCTTACAGAAACACGCTATAAGGTCTAAGGTTGTGGGCCCATCAATACCCTCAGCCCCAAAGCCTAGACCCCAACAATCAAAACCCAGGGCCGACGTATATTTGGGGTAGCTCTCTACATTAGGGTCCCTTTTAGGGCTCTTTGCTTAAAGGGTGTCGTAGTATTTTGGGGGCCTAAAAAGGGACCCTAACTTAGACAACTACCCCATATAGCAATTGAACACTTGAACCTTTCGGGACCCGGCATAGAACCCCGGGAAATCCTTCTAGCACCTTTCCACCCGCCGCGCTGAAAATTCTATAGATCCCCCGGCGGCCTCTACACAAAAGCTACACAAAAGCGGCAAGCGATGATATTTACAGGTCAGAACTAACCACAACACCTTAAGCCCTGCGATAAGACCCATTCCAGTAAGCAAACGCCCGCAAACAAAACAGAACACTCAACAAACAAATGCCCAAATAGACAAACATAACCAAGCCCATACCCTAAACCGCAAACCCAACTACACCAAAAAAAAGAAGAACACAGAACCCCTAAACCCCTAAACCCCCAAAGCGACCTCCTGGAGGGAACCGGCGCTTTTCAAGCTGGCCGAGTCCACGAGATCCATGGCCTTCGTCCCTTCCAAGGTCGCCTCTTTGAATTCAAGGGCAGAGGTGGGGGGGGGGTTTTGAAGGGGGTTTGGAGGGGAAGGGGGGGTTTCCTAAACAATAAACCCCTAAACCCTAAACCCCTAAACTCCCTAAGGGTTTGGGGCGGGTTTTAGGTTTTATTTTGGCCTTCAAGGGTATATAGGGAGTCTAGCTGCTTGAAGCTTCGGGGTTGAGGGGCTTTAGGTTTCTGGGCTTGGGCGTCTTGGCGTTTAGGGGACTATATGAGGTTTGGGTTTTCTTGGAGACGCCTTCGATGGGGAGGATGGGGGATGGGCGGGCTGAAGGGGTAGGGTTTCTTGAGCGTCGGTGTCTCCGGCCGTTAGTTGGGGATTTGAGTGGTCTTCCACATGTAGGTTTCCGAAAATAGGGGACCCTAATATAGTACCTTGAATAGTAGGATCCTTATTATAAGGACCCCAAAATAAGAAACCCTAAACCCTAAAACCCTAATATAGTACCCTAATTAGTAGGATCCTTATTTCAAGGACCCCAAATACGGTACCCCTAATTTTCGGAAACTTCCACATGCTTTTCGAGTCCAGGCGTAGGAGC